>JAGDQP010019852.1:18944-34222 GCA_022664845.1 Lepisma saccharinum | reverse complement strand
AAACATACCTAATTTCTGCTGGTATTCAGGAATCAAATATCGTTTTCCAATTCCAAGATGGCATCTCTGTAGCCTTTTTCTTACTCTCACTGGTCCTTCAGTTGCATCTAGCTGCCACGACCTGAAAGAATATTAAGAATGTACATTTGATTAGGCTCAATTCACCCAAAAAAACAAAGCAAAGTAAAACTACAATAATTAGAAAAATAATTTTCTTACATACAAAGGAAACTCAAAAAGTACGGTGAATATTGACGTTATTCTGAAACGTGAAGTTGTACAAATATGAAACTGCAGTATGTTATGTACATCGTATTGCACTAAAATTCCACGTACATATATTCCAGCGGGGGACTAAATCCATTGCACATCCAAATACATTTTTTTCTTCGTATATTTGGAGCCCCAACAAACGTGTCAATTATAAACTAATCTTCTTCGAAGTATAGAACACAGTGAACACAGTATAGAACATAGATAATTTTTATTTTTACAAAAAAATAGGACCTACGAAATGTTTTAAGAATGACTACGACCTAAGCGGAACTGATATGGATATACAAAAACAAAGTGGTTGTTTATGTGACATGTAAATCTTTTGAAGTCTATGTGTCTATCCTGTAACCTGTTGTTGGTTATGGTAAAGTTTAAGAGAAAATAAATTCTAGTCTAATCTAACAAAATAAATAAATAAAAATAATTACCTTACGCGTTGACCTTGGTAAACTTAAAATCAGAGATACGTAACTAATAGAACTGTTTTGTTACCGTGCGTAAGCTTATTAAAGGATATTAAGAAAATGATTTGATTTTATATTTATTGTATTTTGTTTGTGTGTGTTAATTTTCTGTAAGGTGTCTAAAAAACTGAAACCATCTTTTGTTTAAATTTCCCCTATCTGTATGTTGAGAAAAGGCTCCCTCCTAATTATGTAACAGGCTTTTCTAACCGATCTATCAATGACCGAATCTATTTTATTTAAGATCCGAGATGATGTGATACTACATGGTGTCTACTGATTTTGTGACATGAAATTCCCTGAGTTTTCCAGGTTTTCCATATTTATTTTTTTCAAATTGCTTGAGTTCTTTCAAGGTCACGGTTCTCAAACACACAAATCCTATTCACACCTAATACACCGCAAGCAACATAACGAGATATGTAGATTACCAAAATTTAAGGTGCCATGGACCCAGGGGAAGGGAGCTAGGGGCTCCGGAACTTTGAATGTCACAAAAATGTATATAAAGGCAGTAGTGAGGTTTTAATGGAATATCTTGAAAACGGGGAAAGTAATCACAATAAAACTTGCGCAACATATAACTGACCACAAGTAGTAACAAAAACCAGTGTTGCCAACGCAGAACAAAGTTACATTTTTTTTTTAAATATCACTATATACCAATTAATGCACCGTGGAAAAGTACCGGCAATAGAAAAGGAAATGGAACAAGTTGGTTGTACAGTGTTGCAAACTATGGAAGATATATCACACCACTAACACGAAGATACCAGCGTTCACAATGTTCTTTTGTTTGTTACTAGTGCCTTTTAAATATATCTTACTTGGCACGTGGTTCCATTCAGTGCTGACAATGCTTTCACTATTCCCCAACCCTCGGTAGTATACGTACTGATTAGCGCTTTTACTGTTATTCTAGATACCAGCATATTGGCCTGTGTCTCCACATTTATTTTCTAACCCGACAACTTTCAGCTTATATATCTTCCATAGTCTGCAACACTGTGCAACTAACTTGAACTATTTTCTTTTCTATTGCCAGTTCTTTTCCACTGTATATTTTTCCACTGTGTATTAATTGGTATATAATGATATTAAAAAAAATAGTAACTTTGTTCTGCATTGGCAACACTGCTTATGGTTTTTGTTACTACTTGTGGTCAGTTATATGTCGTGCAAGTTTTATTTTGATTACATTACTCGTTTTCAAGATATTCCATTAAAACCTCACTACTGTATTTATACACATTTTTGTGACATTCGAAGTTCCGAAGCCCCTAGCTCCCCTCCCCCTGGACCATGGCACCTTAAATTTTGGTAATCTACATATCTCGTTATGTTGTTTGCGACGTATTAGGTGTGAATAGGATCTGTGTGTTTGAGAACCGTGACCCTTCCTTGTTAGTATAGTGGAACATGTAAATAATACGCAATGACACTTTTTTTTCAATCCCACCACCCCCCAGTCCAAGCATCATCTACATTATTGGTATTTCACAAATGAAAAAAAAAAAAGACAATTTCTTTGAAATAGAGGATTTTAACAAATTGAAAAAAAACCGGTCAGCAGTGGCTTGTTAGGGCAGTGTTCCTACCAACCTTGGACAGGTCCACCTCATAAATTTTCCTGAATTTCCATAATACATTATAAGATTTCCCTGATTTATAAAATTCCCTGAGTATTCCAAGTTTTTCAGGGTGGTAGACACCCTGGAATAGTGACACAAGTAGATACTTTAAATGAACGTGAAAATATAGTACAAATATCGACTGGATTTGTAGCAGATATTACGTTTTTTATTTACGTTTTGCTTCTCTCTCTCTTTTCTCAAATTTGTGAATAATTAGTACAATATATTCGAAACTTCAAATCACAGGGGTTGAAACGAATGTAACATAGATTGGCGTAGCATTCGGGAGGTCCTGGGTTCGATCCCAGCGGCCGATTATCCTGACTGAGGTTTTGCTGGGATGACACCTTCAACATAAGCCCTGGCCGACACCTTCCCGAATCCTTTCCCTAAAAAAAAAATGTAACACTGAATCTCAACAGCCGACTAATTTCATTTAATTTCGAAAACTACGTAATGTGAGTCATTCTGACTCCGTGTTCTCTTCTTATTGGTTAAAAACTACTTTGAAGCAATAATTTGCAATTTTAGGTTAATCAAGCGATTAACTGGCTCAGCTTTTGTAGGTTTCAAAGATTAAATGCGGACGAGTTGCAAAATAGTCGAATAATGAAATAACATGTTTGATAAACAAAATATGTTGGCTGTGTTTCATTACAAATAACTATAGTCAGTATGGTTAAGAAGCTTGTAACATCCTTTACTGTGCCTAAACTAAACTTAGGAAAAAAAAACGTTAATATTTTCTACCGCAGTTTGAATTAAACAGAGCAGATGGTACGATAGTGATTAATTTAAACTTTCATTTAGGAAAAAAAATAATAAATAGCAAGAGCTTGTAAACTCTGGAAAGGTCTGAGCAAAAATTTTGGGTCACAAACCTCTGACGACTTGCTTGTATGGAAGGACTGTCATGATATCACAGAGTTCAGTTCCAATGACCGTCAAAAATTTCTCCAAACACAGGCATAACCACACTGGATGGTAGGTGTATTCAAACAATCACCCTTGAATGCTTTAGAACAGGCAACAGCTGGTCCGCGGGCCAAACGTTATTTTGTGCGGTCCGCGGAAAGATAAAAGCTATATTAAATTATGTGTGTTATGACTTTTAGCTATTGGTTTCGACCACAGACTGATTGATATACTAGTTAGATTCAATATTTCTGACGACGGCCCGTGACGCGACTACTCATAACTCATACATTGACCCTGGTATATAAAATAGTTTGCCACGTCTAGTTTAGATCCCTATATTCTTCCGGACAATGTCTACTACATACAGATAATACGGACTTGGCTAATATTAATGACGTCTCTGATTTTCGGCATTTAATGTACCCACGCCATAAAAATTATATTGAGACCTTGTATCCATACTTCATTAAAACATGCTAACAAGGCTATACACTTTGTTGTAAAAAGACATAGCAAACGTTCAGTTTCAATGTTCTAACATCATCTTCCTCAGACGTAACACTAATCAACACAACCTCAGTTTAGGTTAGTTCAACTTTAGTTCAGCCCAAAAATAGGCTGAAAAATAGCTTTGTCAGCCTATTTTTTAAGAAAATAAGAATTTTCAGTTCAAACTAACTACATTGTTGTACTGTACAATTTACAGAGCTAACAATCGTCAAGTGTTAATGTACTAACAGTGCAACAAAGTACAACAAATACCATATTTTATTAACAATGCTCTTTTATTATCACTGAATCTATGACTAAATATTTACACTCATATACACACACAATTCTGGTGCGTCCGACACAAGTAAATAAACAAATCACTTGCTGAAGAGTACCCGGCAAGGATCTCACTATCATGGCTTCAGAAATAGTAAGGTATTTGCCAGGTCAGTTTTGGCGAGCCATTTGTCGGTAACCGCGACGGGACACAACTTCTCAGTATCCCGGAATTTAACAAATGATTTGCTAAAGAGTACCCGGCAAGCGTCTCGCTATAATGGTCCCAGAAATAGCAAGAGGTTTGCAAAGTCAGGTTTAGTGAAGCATCTGTTAACTTCCACAGGAACGAGAAAACACACGTTTTCGAGAACACCAGCCGCGTACACACAGTCGACCAAATGCTGTGTGAGTTATTTCTCCGGCGTAAGATCGTACGGTACAAACGATCTTGCGTCCCTCTGCCAACTTTAAAAACACTAGAGGCCCTCACAGAAGGTAAGAGACCTTCACGTGGTTGTGAGGCTTTGAACTAACATCTTACCTGTACCACAAATACCAAAAACCTAACAGGGGCCGCGGTAGCTCAATGGTGGAGTGCTCAAATCTGGTGCTTGAGGGTCGTCGGTTTGAACCCTGCTCGTCCCATGTGGTTTTAGTGGTGGACAAACACCGTATGAAGTAGGTTTTCTCGGGATTCTTACAAATTAAATTCAAAAACAAAAATCTAACATACTGAACAAAAATAAATAGAACAATTCTAGTTTTAGCGAACCATCTCGATCGCTAAATCAAAACAGAAACATTAACGGAACGGTATGTTTGGATAAAACTCCAGTGGAGACAGGATAGCGTGCGGATGAAATGCTCATTTCGAGTCTTCCTGTTGACTGACACTTCCGTGACATTATTATTCAAGAAATATCAAAACTTGCATTCGTAATATAAATCATCACTCGAGCACACATTTTCTAGTGTATCTGAGATGTTCCAAGAAGACTCTCTGGAACCACTTTCACGCATCATGAGAGTTCGGAAACTGTACATACAACTTGCAGCGGCGAACCACCACCTGTGTTTGCTTTGGACAGGAATATCAAACTCTTATTTACCCAGCGCCTCACTACAGGATACGAAAAATGGTTCCTCTAGGAAAATGGGGGCACGTTACCAGCCCTCATTTCAAAGGGTACATAAAAACTAGGCTCAACTAGAACTACACCCACAGACGAAATGTGCGCTACAAGAAACCCCCAAGAGTTTCTTTTACAAACAGGTCTATAATTTATACCTTATATGTTGCTTACCGACCTGCTCATGTTTGTACTTGAAATAACGACACTTTGCTATGAGAATGTTCTCTTGATAAACACCTCTGTGCCTCACCTAACACTTAAAATCTATTGGGTTCCCAAAGTTAATAACGATGGGTTTTGTACGAAGACGGTTAGTCACTTGACACTTTCTGGATAAGACAAAACGATTGTAGTTTGTCATGGCTAGGGTTAGAAACTTCATGAAATATAGTCACCTTTCTGACAGTCGGTGAACGGTTCACATTATAATTTAAGTAAAACTGAAGTATTTTTTTATTTTATTATGTATTCTTTGGTACTTTGAAGTTTACTGATCCTTTCTCCGCTTTAAGATCATTTTTGAGATAACTTCTGAGGTTTCGCACCTATTCTGAGCTTTCCCCTTTTTGTATAATTGCATAATATGTTTTACCCCTTTATTTTTAAATAAATGCCAATAATTCAACAAACGGTTTTCTTTGCGTTTAATACTGTTACCTGTATTTCGACAGCGTATGTAAGAGCAGCAACACATTCAAACTTAGGATATCCTCACGCGGTATTACTTTCATGTACACAAAGATTCTGTTCACGGAAACATATTGAAAAATGTACAGAAATACTGGCTACCATGTTGTGTACACATTTTTTGACTTAAAATTTCCTGAGTTTTCCATTATTATTATTTCAAATTCCTGAGTTCTTAGTAGAGTAGAACAGGTAAATAATACGCAATGACATTTTTTTGTTAATCCCACCACCACCTGTCTAAACATCTTACAGATTATTGGTATATCACAAGTGCAATAAAAATATAATTTCTCTACAACAGAAGATTTTAACACATTGAAAACATCCGGTTAGCAGTGGGAATCGAATCAACGACCTCCGTCCGCCTTGCCGGGGCAGTGTTCTTATCAACTGTGGACAGGTCTGCCTCGGAAATGTCCGTGAGTTTCTCTCATAAATTATAGATTTCCCTGAGTTTTCTATGTTCTCCAGGGTGGTAGACACCCTGTACTATGCTTAGATTCATTCAGACGTCCAGACAGGTCCGAGTCAGTAGTCTTGGCACCCAGCCGCCGTAGCTCAGCGATAGAGCGTTGGCGTAGCATTCGGGAGGTCGTGGATTCGATCCCAGCGGCCGACCTCCACACCAGGCAAATGCCGGGATGGCACCCTCAACATAGGCCCTGGCCGACACCTCCTCAAATCCTTTCCTCTCCCCTATCCCGGCTTGAGCCTTAGATGCCTAAAGGTCATAAATAAAATTCAATTCGGTAGTCTTGGGTTATTTTATCCTAGTAATTGCGTTTTGTTAGGCCTTTGCATTCCATAAAATGTAATTAATTAATTAAAAATAAATAAATAAAAGTATTAAAAGCACAAAATAGCTTCTCTGTTCTCTTGTAAATAATGCGACAACTTTAGCTATATTATAACACATGACTGACTTTCCAAGTAAAACGTCAAATAAGGAAAAACTAACCTTGGATATGATCCAGCGAAATACCAAATAGCTCGTTTATGTGTAAGCTTCTGAATTATCTTCTGCCACTTTATCCTTAATTGAACATTTTCACTGTATACCATTTTAATATATTCCATAAAGATTTTTCGTTCATTATTCTGAGCTTCCACGACCGATCTCGTAATGCTCAAAGCAGATTCTGTGATGTTCTTTGCTAGGCCTTCAAATTTGTATACACTCCTGTAAAAAAAAAACGTACACAAATAATTATAATAACAAATATGCATTTAAAGGCGTAAATATGTACATGTCTATAATGAAAATGCGAAGTATTGTTCTCATCTTCTGCCATTCGTTCGTGAGAAACTGGAACAAAATATTCCCAACTAGAAGCCAATTACAAGGACTGTGTTGGGAGAAAAGTATGGCTTGAATCTCTCTCTAACATGAATGCCAATACTTCTTGATATGGTCTTTTATGGATATAGAAACAATTTTCTTACAATGCCATGTACAGCAGTGGTCGAATCTCTTCTAGCTATCTTTGTGTTAGCAACAAAAACAAAGGGCATTCTTGAAATTTTCATATTTAAAAATAATAAACAAGAAGTTAATGGCAGTTTATTTTAAAATGAGCAAAAAATTATCTTGTGGCCAGTACTACATACAACACACACAAAAAAAAAAAAAAAAACAATGTAAGCTAGAATAAAGTAGTTAAGAGATTATTTTTTATATTTTATAAAGAGTCTGTGTTCGGTAACTGTTGAAAAAATACACTGCTGGTTCAGTTGAGGCGAGAGGAATGCTCCACGAACAGAAACTGACCATAGCTGTTGTAGTCGAAACAGTTGTGTAAGTAGTTATTAAAGAAAGAAGCAAACAGGATATCTAAAATACAAAAGTAAATCCAAAAATTGTTCGATATCCTAAGAACAGAATCTCTTACAAAGTAGGTATGGACAATGCATCCATTATTGATGGTTTCATCTGGATAACAACTGTCTTAAACTAATGCAAAATGAAAACGTTTTTTGGAGCAGAAGATGAAGGTTAACAAAGAATTTAATTTAAGGTATTCATCACAAGATGAAGACAATATTAGTAATTTCATAGCTTTAAACGCATGTACAAATGAGAAAGAAAGAGACCAGAGAGAAAGATGACAAAATGTATTTAAGGAACTGAATTGTCTTACTTAAACATACACAGCTGCATTCAGAAATGTTTCTTGGAGTGGCTAGCGCGACTGTTAATAGGTTAATCACTCATTAGTACAGCGCTAGTCACCCCCCCAAAAAATAACGTTTCTGAATACGGCTGACAGAGTACAATCACATTATGATGACCACCTACACAGTATCCAGAATATCAGCCTTTCATGGAACGAACTTCAGAAGGCCATCATGGGAAGGATCCAGTAAAGCCGCGAAAGGATTCTACAGTCATTTATGGCAATGATGGCTATAGTGCAACATGAAGTTTCTTTAAGTTCCTTGGTGAAAAGTCCATCCATTCTAATGCGACGATCGATATCGTCTCAGATTTTCAGCTGGGTTAACATTCGTGGAAATAAAGAGAAACAGGAGTAGCCTGAAGTATTCGTCGTACTGCTCAAACTACTTACAGACAATTTTGTGAGCATGGCATGCTATATTGTTTTCGTGACAGATACGATCGTCCCTACGGGAAGACGTCTGACGTGTGCGGTGTACTCCGACAATACCTCGATAGATAACCATTTGTATTCAGCGTTTGCCAGAGGTATCTGCAAACCCAAGCCATGCAACAAAAACAATACACTGACCACAGCACCGTTTCACTAGCCTGCCTTCTGCCAACGATCGAGTCCAGTATCTGTTCTCTAAGGTTTCACGCCTAATACGTCACCGTCAATTCTCTCGATGGATCAGAAATCGTGACTCATCACTCGTTGTCACTCGGTCGGGGATAACTGCTGGTATTGCTTTGCAAATTGACGGCATTTATTGCGATGAACGACAGTTAGTGTGGATGACCAAATGTCTACTCCCGAGCCCAGTGAGAAACAAGTTCACTACACTTTCATGTTAGAAAACTTTTGGGGTGCCCCAAGGCTCATTTGGACAGTCAGTTGATCAACAGTAGCATATAGATCTGTCCGGATCAACCGTCGTAGCTTGATTGCCTTTACGATCAATGACAAGTGGAACTCCAAAATTGACATGTCAGATGTCAATTGTACAATTCGTTCAGTTATGATACACTTATGAACACGGCTGCACATAAACATCTTTCATAACGCCCGCTGTTTCAGTAGGCACCTCTGGCCTGATGACTAACGATTACATGTTCCATAAGTCGCATGCTATGCCCATAACGAAGGCTGTTACTATGTTCACAGAAGCAGAATAACACGTCTTATATGCTTGCAGTATACGGCCTTAACATGTGCATTAATTCTTTAGGCTTGTATTACGTGTGCATTGGAGCGACGGCGTTAAAATAATGGGACTGCACTCTATATATTGCTACGAGTTATAATATTTGTAAAATCTGAACTAGTGAATAAAATATCGTACAAGGGAGCCATCGTAACAAGGAGAGTGATTTTTACGAAAAGTACGTATTTAACATAAATTTGGGTCGGTTAGTAATGTGGTAATAGTCGTCCGGTTTGCTTTTGGGTTGTTAACAAGATTTAACGGTCAGAAATTTTAGTTTAACGTTTTATTCTTATATCTACAAGTAGGCACCAGGGGCCTGAAAGAAGTTCAAGGAAAAATACTACATAGTCAAATATATCATTTCGTGGCAATAACAATAGTGACGAGCGGCCGTACCTCAGTTGGTAAAATGTTGGCTTACCAATTTGAAGGTCCTGAAAACGATCCCAGCGGCCGCCCGTCCTGCCTGAGGTTCTCCACGGCTTTCCTCAGCCATACCAGGCAAATACCAGGATAGCACCTGTTAACAATAGCCAGGCCTACTACCTTCCAACATCCTCTCCTCCCACCCTATCCCAGCCTGAGATGCCTAATGGTCATAAAATAAATTCAAATTAAAAATTAAACTATAGTGACAATAGTAACTGGTATTCGATTATGCCCTTACAGTATAAACAAAGTCACCAGGTGTCAACGATCCGCAGTGGAGGACCTGTGTGGTAGAATGCTAACGTTAATTTCTGTGCCAGTATCCGTAGTAGAGTACAACAGCCTATTTCAAAGCGTTAAATCTTGTAAAGAATGCAAAAGCAAATCGAACGACTATCACAACGTTTCTTATCGACACAAAATCAAGATATACGTAAGTCTGTAATAATTGAGAGTCGAAACAGTAGGGCAGTTCCCTTCAAAAGAATTGGCACACGACAGCCTCCAATTTTAAAATTCTACTATAATGATTCTCATTGCTGGACTACTGATAGCCGTGTGAATTCCTTTAAACGCGAACGGCATAACAGAGTTCTCGTTGCGACTGTCACTACGACGACTCCCACGAATGATGTAAAATATATCTGCTAGTTTCCCATCAATTTCTTTTCCGGCCTTTAGGGGCCAGATATAGGAGTACGGTTTTATATGCAATCTATTAGGTACTTTAAGAGCATTTCAAGATATATCACTTGATTTAAATTTCCATTTGATAAAACTACGTTCGTAGAGCCCGTAGCCGCCCTAGGTTCATGATCGTCAGATTTCTTATTCCTAATGATTGGTCGTTTACGCCGTTTGTATACGCGGATGATGTAGATTTAATAGGGGACGATATAGATGCACTACAAAGCAACACCGATGTCTTAGTAGAAGCGTGCGATGAGATAGATCTACAGGTAAACATAGATAAAACAAAATACATGATAACAAGCCGAAACACAGAGAATGAAGGAAATAAAAACATAAGAATTAGGGATGAAGTCATAGAGAAAGTAAACAAATTTAAATACTTGGGAGCATACGTAACAAGCAAAAATGAGGTCACGGAAGAAATAAAAAGTCGCTTAGTATCGGTGAACGCATGTTTCTATTCAGTCCAAAAACTTCTAACATCGCGATTAATATCAAGGAAATTGAAATTGAAAATATACAGAACGGTTATTCTGTCGGTAATACTTTACGGTTGCGAAAGTTGGATACCACCCTAGCAGATGAACATAAATTACGCGTATTTGAAAATAAGGTTTTGAGAAAGATATACGGGCCGAAACGGGACGAGATGACTGGAGAGCGCAGGAGACTGCATAATGAAGAACTCCACGGACTGTGCGATTCACCCGATGTTGTAAAAATAATGAAATCGCGACGACTAAGGTGGGCAGGCCATGTAGCTCGGATGGGGAAAAAACGAAGATTATATTATATCCTGGTTGGAAGGCCGGATGGAAGGAGGCCATTGGGAAGACCGAGACGTCGTTGGGGGGACAATATTAGAAGAGATCTTCGAGAAGTACGTGTTCGAGATGATAATTGGCTTGATATTGCCCAGGATAGAATCCAATGGCGAACGTTTGTTACTGCGGCGATGAACTTGCGAGTTCCATAAGCCATAGAGTGAGTTAGTTAAATGATTGGTTTTGTTTCTATACGTTACAGTCCTATTTGGAGAAGTTAATTGGTTTTAGCGTTATTTAGGCGGCTACGGACTTTTCGGACACATGAAACATACAAATTAACTTGGCATTTGAAACCGTTAAGTCTCGTAAACAACGTAAAAGCGAATCGAACAACTATCATGCTATTTACCGACACAAAATTAGCGTGTAAAAATCGGACTGTCCTTGTTGGAATGGTTCCCTTGTTAGCATGACATAGATAAATACTTTACCTGTATTGAGAACCTTCTATCTGTTTCTCCCATGCTAGCCTGTGTTTCTCAAAATCTTGAAGCAGTAGATCCACTTTGTCCTTCCAAAGTTCGAAATTCTGATTCCCTAGTGTAGGTGTCAAAATACCCCAGTCTTGTAAGCATCCTCGAAAATCTTCACATAAACGAAAATCATTGCTTGACATTGTCAAACTATGAGTATGCAACAGATCTCGGAAAAACATGGTGAATTTCTCCTCCACCTACGAAGTACAAACATAAAACAAATGTAATTGTCACACTAAACAATATTTTAAATATTTTCACAATCCTTCACGTGGTTTGTAGTGCAAAATATAATACAAATATATATGTATATAACGAGACCTTATTCAGTGTATGGTCGTAATAATATAGAGGATCACACATACAGTAAAAGCCTTCAAAATGTATAGATCTAACGTTAAATTAACTAAAACAATCTTCTCTTGCCTAATAAATGAAGTGAAACTACAGCTCAAGGTTGGCAAACAGGGTAACTTCCAATTTCACGTTCCTTATTTCTTTGAAGAAGCTCTGAGTGTACATGAGTGAAACGTTGGCTATTAGGTTTCCTTGTAACATTCAAAATCAGCCTTAGTATCAACGCTGAAATGGTTTATACCGAATACGAATGGTAGTAGAGAATACAAACGAAGAGAAAGAAGGTTAATGTGTAGATGCGTTATTTCTAACTGTATGGCGTCAGAGCACGATTCCTTTCTAGTGCGCATTAACTGGATGAAACATAACAGTGAGAGAGGTGCCCGAATCGCACGTCCAGTGTGCTGGCATGATCTCAACGAATTATGGCAGTTAGGTGTGTCAGTCACCCTTGCTACTCAGAAAGAAAAAATCAAATTACGTCACCACAGAGCATCCAGATGGAAAGAACTAGTAGAAGAGATCTACATGATGAGAGCGATCGCAGCGGTAACGAAAGAGAAATAGGCTACGTGCACGAAAGGACGAGATGAAAAATCCTAATAAGCACTTGCAATACGCTGCGAAGCTCTCAAGTGGACAAGATCTGAGAATTTAGGTAACTTCTTTTTCATTCCAGAAAAAATAATAGTAATTCTATTACCTAGTAATATGCAGGTCATCCCCGTGTACACAAAGATTGAAACACACAAAAATATAAAACGCAATAGTACTTTCAGGTTCTGATGCAAACCCTTCCTCAGTTGTACAAACATGTAAGAGAACATCAGGTTAACAGGACGGGTAAACATTGATGAGGTACACTTATCTCCCCCCATGATGGGCACTAGATTCTATCATAACCGTTTTCTTGTGGATCATACTTTTTGTTTTTGAACAACGGGGGCTCTACCTCAGCAATGTTTACCCATACTGTTAACCTGATGTTATCTTACATGTTTGTACAACTGAGGAAGAACTTGCATCATAGACTGAAAGTATCACTTTGTCAATCTTTGATTACACGGGGAAGACCTATAAGAAATGTTAATGCGGCCCGTCGACAGCAAAAGGGTGGACATCTCTGTCCTACAATATGTGAAAAATGTCATTAACTTTCTTTTCATCACAAAAGTTTCCAAGGTTTCCCGACATGTGGAAAGCCTGTATATACTTAAAAACAGTTCACAGCAAAAGTATATAGGACCGAACTTCATAGCGTTCTAGTACCATCAAACTTCTTTGACCCTCGGTAACATCATACCTCTAATAATAAACGCTTTGATAAACTGTTAGACGATTCCCTACGAAATACACGTTTTGTATTCTCAAAGTGAACATTTATCCTCAACTAATTACGACATGCTGAATCGTATTAAATACTCAAATTTTACCATCACGTATCGTTTTAGAGATAAGCGTAACGTCATATGACGTAATGTGGATAATTTATATATAGTTCCATCACGAGTTGGTCATAATGTGGCAATATTGCAAACAGTTTGTGTGCAAAATTTTAATTTGTCAGTACAATTGTCACGTGTGCGTTGAGACTACAAGAGGCTTGATAAATAAGCGTAATTTAAAATCAGGTAGAGCTCCTAGGGACAGAGTTACAATGATGGGATTTACTTACATCTGAACCCAAAATTTCAGTACATGGGAATCGAAGCAGTTTGGAATCATTCCTTGTAATGGAAAATTCAATGTTGCTGTGTAAAGATGTCTTAGTATTTTCATATAAAATTGTGTTGTTCTGTAGATTCCATTAATGATACCTGTTTCTGGATTCAGTTTATATACTATAACAGGAATAAGCGACCTTTCAACTCCCCTGACGTATGTTGTAAGAGTAAAGAAAACGTATCATAAAATAACCTCATTTCACACTGGGATCGATTACGAAACCCATGGATGCAATGTCAGCAATGATTTTAAAGTTCTTAGCTCTATTCTTTTACTCACACAGAGGTTACACCAAACCTCGCTACTGTCTGAGGTACAGATACTGCAAATCAACATGTATATTTACGAACATCGTTGTATATATGGTCTATATATCTAGGAAATGTGACGAGGTAGGCAAATTCTGATACTTTCTCTGAATTCAGAACATCAGAAATTAGTAAAGAACGCACCTTATTTCATCCAGAGCACAGCAAACATGTTTTTTGGTGTTACCGAGGAACAAACGCGAAGTCATTTCTCTTTCAGGTAAATCACTACCTGCGAGTTAGAAGCATTCAAAAATCTTGCAGCACAGACAATTAAACTTCACTTTGTCATACCTACCTGCGTGTGAGTATGTAAAATCATAGTTAAGACATCTCTGCATCGAGATAACTCCAGTAAATTATAGATAACGAACAATCGAAGCTCGAGAAGCTGATATGGAGATAAAAGAAACAGTAAGAGCTGGCCCATCTGCACTCTCAGCACATCTTTGGCTGACCACATCATGTTTGTCCATATCGTTCGATGAGAGGACTTCGTCTTTTCCAATGTCGAATCCAAGCCTTTGAGCATAATTAAAAATATTTTCTTGATGAAATCTACTTCGATTTCACTGACGAAATACTGGCCATTGACTGGTTCTGGAAACAGAAATTTATGTTAAAAGCCAACTACTTAGTAATTATTTATATAAATTCCACTTGAGTCTCTAATTTCAAATAAATACTATTAATCCTACAATCATTACTAATGTAAAAACAAAAACCTTTACTGTAAACTGTACAACAGCTTAGACTACATCCCACCTTTGCCTTAACATTTTCTTTGCCCCTCGAGAAAGAAGAAAGATAGTAGCTCTGGCACAATTCAAAGTACAATTCTGGCATTCGCCATATGTGACTGAGAGAAAACCGGGGGAACAAATCCTAGTTAAAAGGGCCAGTGTGAGCAATCAAACCCACACCGCATCTTCAGTGCTTAAGAGAAGTTTGCTGCGTTCGCTATAAACTACGGGGATGGAGTAGAGAGAGAGAAAAAAAAAGATTTTTTTTTAAATATAAATAATTACCCACTAAACTAAGTTTCACCACAAATAATCACTTGCGTCGATTATAAGATCGCATTTTGTCGTAATCAGTTTTTTTTAATCTCCCCTTCTCAGTTTAAACTATACATAGGGATAAAGAGAAAGGGCAAACATATAAGGTGAAATTCAAATAAAAAAGGAGTACTTACGTTTGAAAAAAAAAAA
>JAGDQP010019852.1:0-18844 GCA_022664845.1 Lepisma saccharinum | reverse complement strand
GGAGTGTTGACAGTGGAATCACTCATTCGTGTACGGAACAAAATGTATGAATGAGTATCAGGAAAGAACATTAAATAAGGTTGAGTGTGGTTATAGAGAGAGAAATAAAGAATTGGTCTCTTCTGTTGTGAATTTACTAATATTTCTATTCATAATTCGAACCCAAAATTTTATCTAACTATCCTGTATCCAGGTTCAATTCCGTTTTATATTTATGTACATACGCACTTTTGTATACTGCTCTATCGATGTGTGATTCTGATGCAAGTAAAACGTACGCATCTTTTATGACGTCGTGTGTATTTTTAAGATGCCGAGACAGTCCTGATACTGGACTTTGTTCTTTGAGCCTAACCCGAAGGTTTGGCCTTTATATCGGCTATAGCATTCACATATTATTGAATATACGCCATTGCCGTTACCTAGTGAGATATAGTAACTTTCATACCAGGTGAAGTATTTATCAATAGTTTTTGGTGGAACTGAAATGGAACAAAGGGTCTTGGTTTTTTTGATTTTGTTTAATTATGTGGAATCTTGGAAAACGTGGAAGTCTGCGAGTTCATTATTCGAAAGACTTGCTGCTTCAAGGGAAGAGACGGTAGAAATAGTTATGTATTTAAAGGTGTATAACCTCATTCTAAGTTTGAAATAAAAAAAAGTGTTTGAGAACAACTGAGCGACAGGAGTAAGTAGAGCGATAGGAGTGTCATCTGGTAGACTTCGCATCAGTGAGACAGTTGAATAACGACGGGGAGTAAGTACTAAAAGAAAGGGAAGTTTTGAACAGTCGATACACTAGAGTGAACATATAGGGTCTGAATAACCGAAATCAGCAGATGACGTCTAATATCTCAAACTAGAAAAGCGACTGAAAATAAAAAGTATATTATTTCATCTAACAAAAGACGGTTTGTCTTAGCAAAACAGATTCAATAACCCAGCACTCGTGGTCAATTAGTTATGGTTACGGATATCGGATCCACTGCTGAGGGAAACTTTCGTTGAAACACAAAAGCGACTTAACATCCATATACCAATTGGGGATAGGAGGGTTAACGACTGACCTTAAAATACTTTTATAACTTGTGGTTTTGCTATAATTAAGAATTTTATTACCCATTCCTTAGTTAGTTCTTAGACATATTTTCAATTTTGTACTTGAGATAACAAAGGATTCCGTCATATAAGATTTCATTCATTCAGTTATTCACATATGCACTGTAGAACATTCGCTCAATCACGTAACTGAGTGTAATTCATGTTAATGATGTACGAAGATTAAGACCGAATCATAATCGTCTCTGATGCTATTATTAGTTTTGGGTAAGCATCATTAAGTATATTTTAATGAGTCGCTATCTTGGAAATACGTCATATTTTATTTTAATTATTTAATATTAACTTATAAGCATTCACTCTTAAGGATTAAACATGCAATTGTGTGTGTAAGCGTATGCTATTTTATAGAAATTATATTTCTTAATTAAGTTAGCATACTATGAAGCAGTGAGTACTTTTTCACTCAAACGTTAATTTTGAAGAGAGCTGAAAAGTGATCTTTTCGCTTGGGTAACCACAAATTGGTCAACAGATACGCGTTGGGTACAGTAGGGTATATATATATATATACACTACTAGATGAGGTCTCTCCCGGAGGGAGGAGGTGGTCTACTGCTGCCACGCTGACCAGACGTGTTGGGAGAGGAGAGCCAAAACTCTCAACTTTGATCGCTACCTCTTTATTCAGGTAGCTCCCCAATTGGCCTCACGACGCTGGGTGGACGCCGCACAGGCAACACCATCTGGAGCACTGCAACGGTCACCCGTCCAAGCACTGACCAGACCCAGAGCTGCTTGACTTCGGTGATCTTACGGGAACCGGTAGACCAGCACGGCTAGAGCGTTGCCATATATATATATATATACGTATATATAAAGTGTAAATTGTGATGGGAGAGTATTTTCTCACGGAATGAAAGCAGAACGTTCTTTCCTTCTTAAGAAATGTTTTATTTTACTAGTAAGGACTGTTCATTCATGTGAAATAGCATTTAAATATGCTTTGACGTTATTTTGACAATGCCCACTCTTACGTCACCGCGTCTTTTCCTCACTTGACCGCCGGTGCAGAAAAGCCAGACAGCGAATGCAATATAGAAAAAAAAACTTGTGTTCGCGAGTTCGTTACACTTGCAACAAAGAAGAACATGAAATTCATTGTGATATTAGTTTTGAAAACAGCCGTACACCAAAATACCTACAAACTAAAGACCCAAAGGTTTCACTTTCGAAACTGTAAGTAAAATTTTCAAAAACGGTCACAAGATACTTAGTGTATAGAAGATACTTATAAGATACTTATAAAATACTTATACTCACAAGATACTTATAAAATTAGTATTATTATTTTGTAAGATTAGATTTTCATAATTTTTCAAGGAATAACTCATTAATTTATTCGTTTATTCTTGTAATTGTGCGTAATACATGTATTTGACATATGAAGAGAATAATGCTATGTAAAGATTTTTCAAAGTAATTCAAGCAGGTAATCAAAAATATTCGTGTATTTATTTAATAGTTCATTCACTTGTTTATGCAATGGGTGTAATATTCCGTTCAAGACATTACGCAGACTTTCCAAAGAAATTAATGTGTTAGTTATGTAAGACATTTATGCAATAATGCATTCCCTCATTCCCTCATGTAATTTATGTACTCTATTCATGTAATTTTTATAATTTATGTCCCCTTTAGCATGTTGTTTGAGATGTCACTGATCTAATACTTACCAATATGCACAAGGAACTCTGTCGTCTTCTGTAGCATCAATTTGAACCTTTCATTAAGCTCGTTTCTCGATATGGTCTTGGATGAATGAAATGGCCTTTGGTAAACATTCGGAATGCTTGAAAAGCTATTCGAGTAAGATATCTGGGGAGTAGAAACATTTGAGTGAAGTTCAGTGCCTGAGTGATTTGGTAAGCTATGGAAATTCATAACTGATGCCTGCAGACTATCCTCATAGCTACCAGAAACAACTAAAAAGAAAAATACAAAAGAAAAAAATAACAACCAATGCGCTTTGAAGTCATTACTTAGTAAAATAATATATACACAGAGCTCCGGTCTCCTAATTGCTGGTCATATGCTCTACCAATTAAGTTGCCAGGTAACACTACGAAATTCAGGGTTCCCACCAAGAAAACAAACTGATACTATTGAAATAGTGATCAAATTGTTTAAAAAAGTGACTTTTCTATGTAAAAGGTGACCTTGTCATTGCCACTTTTAGTATATTTACATATGTTTTATACCTTAATATATTCATTTGCATGTAACTATGAAGTGAGTAACGAAATTACTGATTTTACGATAATCAACATTAAAGAGCATGTTATTAATTAAGACTGCAGCCGTAATGTTTTATTTGTTGCCATGTTGTTTTAGTTATTTGTTAACTTAAAAAAAAAATCATTTTTAAGGCCTTTAGGCAACAATGGCTCAGGCCGTATGGATGATGATGGGATGAATTGGTAGAATGAAGAAAGTGGGAGGAAACGGGAGCAAACTGAGAAAACCGACGCACACGGTGTTTATCCACCACAAAGTTCACATGGCATGGGCAGGAATCGATCCGACGACCCCTAGCACCAGAGGTGAGCGCTCTACCAACTGAGCCACCTTGGCTCCATTGTTAACTTCAACAATTACTATTCAAATTAAGCAGTAACTACTGCTTTGACGTATGTACAAAATTACTTGGTCTAAAGTGAATATCTTATGAAACTAACTTAATATATAACAAAAATACGGTCTTAAATTATCATATTTTGGCATTTTTCCGTAATATCACTGAATAATAGATGCGGTTACAATTACTGTATAAACAATGAATGGACTAGGCAAGAGTAGGAACCAGTTATATTTATTTATTTACATTCAATTTAGCTTGTAAATAGAAACAAATTATTGGTGTCCTTGTCCTACATGTAGTCACAGGAATTTCTAATTTTAAAGGAATGAACATACTTTGTTAAATGATGAACGGAACAATTTAGACCAACAAAAACTAGTTCTTTTACGTTTACACTGTATTCTATTTACGCTAAATGATAAAGCAAACGAGAAAGTACCTGAAGAATAAAACGAGGACGATGCTTTTAGCTTAATGCCTGACTGTTGCATCATATCCACTTTACTGTACAACGCATCAAAAAATCCATCTAAAATAGCACACTGAGCATCTCTCATGGCATAAACACATCTTGATCCAAAGCCACAATGAGATTTCTCGTAAGTTTCCAGGAAATTTAGTTGTAACTGCATGTCATTAATCACCTACAAAGAGAAAATCCAAGTATTCATACAACAGTGAACTCGAAAATAGAATTCTACTCTAAGTAAAGACAATTAATTGTGAAAGGAACCTAAATGGTGTGGTCGAAATCTTGTAAAGCGTAAACTTACGTATAAACAAAATAAATTAGTAAACCCCCCCCCCCCCCCCCATACTCGATCCACTGTCCATTGCATCCTACTGTCTAACCTTTGAATAGTCTATGATATTCTACTTTAAGCGGTAAATTATAAAGTTCTTTGTCGTGGGTATTTGTAAGCGAAATTCTTCCTTACTAATGAAAGAGCTTTTTTCCCATATTTGAAATTAACCTTATATTTTGCCGTTCCGACTTTTTATCTATTTGCATCTTTCATATAAATACATGGTAAAAAAGGTAGAAAAAGTCGGTAAACAGGGCAGTTAACTTGAAGCACATACCATAAACACAAATTAAGTAAGTGAGACAGATCCCTGTCGCAGCTAGGCTTCAGCAGTTAGTGTCCGGATGATCTACGTACGTTTCGTTGGAAAAGTTTTGCCGAGACCTTTCAAACAACGCCTAATCACCTCCGTAGCCCAAGCAGTTCCTGAGTTAGTAGTTTCTTAGTTGAAAACTGTCGACGAACGGATATATATGCGATTTTGGATTCGTCTCAGCGTACATTTCCATCGACATCTAAATAACTTTCGTAGCCCTAGAAATTTCAGAGTTGAAAGTTGTCGACAGACGGACAGAACGGTGATATAAGACTTCCCAGCTTTACGGTAACGCAGAGAGGGTAGATAACCACGTTCAAAGACGTTAATAATCTGAACAATAAAAAGATGTTAAAGATATGAAGTCCAACTACTACTGCATCCAAACATACTGGTATTGTTGTTTAGTTATATGCAAAATGACATATACACAAAAATTCGTTACGGAACGGTTAAAGAATGCAAGTCCAGTTAGTAACCGCGGAATGAAATAACATGAAATCTTTACTGTTTTCTCGAATTTCGTATGCCTTGGAAAGCAAAGAAGGATGCATTCATTTCAGCTTCATCTGTTACAGATAATAGTATTACAGACTCACTTGCGTTACCTTCCAATAAACATCAGGAGAAATCTACAAAGCTAAATAAATATTTCTATTCGAAACGAACACAGAATTTAACCAACAGACAAATGCATTACCTGCATATTATGAGCTCCAGGAGTGGTTACTACACGCTGTACAATATGAACCAAAATAAAAATGAGTTCACTCATCATGTTTTCTTTCTCCGAGAACCATACGTAATCACTTGATTCTGGCATATGGACGACTTTGATCAGGGTCTTCTCCAAAGCTTCCAACAAACCACATTCCAGAAGATGCTTCAGGGAATGATTGACCTGGTTTTAAAAATAAACCCATAATAAACAGATTCACTTAATTCATTTAATACAATTGAGATTTCCTACCAAACTGAGAACTAAATAATAAACACTATTGTGAGTTTCAACGTTTTTGAAAACAGATACAACAAGTGGTCTCATAGTGCCTCAAAAATACTTCCGTATGACGATTGTCATACATACATACTATCCCACGATTTTTATGCTAAAACTTTCAACGATTTTGATTCAACTCCATCAGATGCTCAGATTAGGAACGAGTTAAGTAGCTAGGTAAAATCACATTAAGTGGGTAAAATTGCAATGGTATCCGTACCAACATAACTTACAAACAATTGTCGGAAGATTTACCAGGTGATAGATAGGCTGGCTAAACCATTCTGAGAAAGATGCATGATGCCACTTCATCTATATTATAAATACTCTACGGTTTGTGACGACAACGAGTAACAACTATCTAAATTGTTATTATATTTTATATATTCTGAGGACAAATCATGTCGTGATTTTAAAATGCACACGTATTTGATATTATTACATCGTGATAATTGTTGAAATGGTAATATACAGGGTAATGTTTGAAGTGTGCATATTATAATTTATTGAGAGAAATATGAAATTGCATATGTGACTAAAGCAATGTGCGTGTCATAATAGGTTAAGGTAAACAACCTATCTTAGATGAAGACAGATTGATGTTACTTTTCAGTTATGCATCCATTGACCATTTCAGAATAATAAATAAGTATTGAAGTCATGCTGTTGATCGTATGTTTTGATGTGGAGCGAGCAGAGCTGTGTTTGCGTAAGTGTGGGCTGAACTAGAGTTACCATCCCGGACGGAATCAAAGATAAGTTAGCCACATTAAAGACTCGGTCATCTTATTACAAATAATATTGTATATTGATATCAAGTGTTCTTCAACGATAGCTTCTTGAGTTTCTGAGAGTTAATACCAGGATTTGAATACATTGATTCTAAGTTTGTACTCCATGTAAGCTGTATTGGCCCTGATGCAACTGCAATTTTATCTACCTAACGCGATTATGTACTACCCACCTATATAATCTTTACTTGCTTATCCTGTTTGTCACCTGAGCTTTATAATGATGATGGTTCAGAATCAGGAAATTTGAGCGTAATCACTCCTTGAGGAGGATTACATGTGCAGTAAATATTTATTTCGTTCTAGCGTCTCCGTGCACGATGCTATTGTACAAATGCTTCCTTAACTTTGTGTTTTCAAATAGCAAAATTATTTTATTATTGTTGTTATATGTAATGCCTTAATGTACGTATTTGGTTTCTCCTAATGAAAGCAGATCACTTGTTAATCCAGAGGATCAAGCATACTGACTGGGAGTTGATGATATAAAGACGATAATTAATTATTGATGCCTTAAGTCAATGTAAACAATTTCAGCCTTTACGTCCTTACTTTACTACTGTGCATATTCGGAAAATATTAGTCATCCCAAGTAAATGCCGTTACCTTCCCGAATCTTTTCCCCTTCCCTATCCCGGCCTGAGCCTTAGATGCCTAAAGGCATAAATAAAATTCAGATTCAAAAATTCAAATTACCATCATCATTAGTTTCAAAATTTAGCCCACTACACGTAAACATCCTTTAAAATAATTAAAAACGAAAAACACTTCCGTATTGCGCCCACACAGAGGCTGTACATTCGCTTTTCAAAGCCTCAAAATAATACAAAATTTAAGTTACTAAACCTTTCGATTTACACTAAGATCATCGTCAGTAATCTTAAATTTAAAACAAGGGCACGAGAACAAAGGTAGAAAATGTGATATAAAAGATTAAATTATGTAAAGTTTGCATGAATTATGACTCGGAAATAACGAGTGTAATTTAATTAAATGCTAGAGTTACAAGAATGAGATTCCCCGAGAAGTCAAATAAAAGAAGCCTCATATAAAAGCTGGATTCCGTATAACATTTGCTACTACTCTCTCTATTTTAGCTCTGAAAGATACTGTTTACATTTCTTTTACCGCTACTCATACACAAAGTAACTACATAAATAGTTCTAGATAGATTTAAATAGAAACAGAGAAAAAGCGAACTTACCTTCAGAAACACGTTCTGGATAAACCTCACCAGGTTCAAGAACAATGAGATATCATGAGTGCACTGTGATAGCAGAGCGAGTATTGGAGGGAAGCTCGCTATTTGTAAGAAATTAAGATCTGATAAAGTTGGCATTTCTGCTTGCTCCTTGAGACTTACACGACACCTTGTAATCAATGACACGCATGCTTCTACCAAATCCGGAGTAGCTGGATATAAACTCAGCTGGTTGGCCAACAAGTAAAACCCCTTCATTTTAAGAAACTTGTTTAACTCCTCATCAGAAGAACGATGAAGGTATGAGCCCAAAACCTAAAAGTAGAGCATACAAATATGTAGCAATTAAAAGTGCGTACTTAAATTACATTTAAAACAACGTGTCCGTCCTAATAAGAAAAAAGATGCATACATTCATCGTATACTTACATATAAAGTGCATAACCTTCGAAGTCATACTTTACTGCATTTAATTTGTAGGTTTAGTTGGTTCTGAGGCTAAACCCCGCCTCACATCTTAGATATGACGTGCATCAGCGTGCACAACTTTCTGGAGAGAAACTGGGAGTAGTGAACGACTAACAATTCTATTGTATCATACTGACATTAACCTCGTGAGACTGAGAAAAGGTTAGAATGGTGAACCTAAGCCGGGCTTTACCGCATTCGAACACCTAATACTTAAACCGTGATCTAAATGACTACACTATGGTTACTGGGAATATTAAATGTACTAACGGAACTGCTGTGCATTGGCTCTACTGCTTAACGTTGAGTCAGAACTCACAAAAATTGTCCTGAAAACTTAATACAGAACGAAATGGAAGTTTTCTCTCTGCCTGAAGTTCAATTTACAGCACTTAATCCACTTCCGACAAGGATACAAGCCACTCTGGCCTGTTTCGTACACCACAAAATGAGATCGGCAAATAAAACTGGGAAAAGGAGCACTAGAGAAGGTAAATGGAAACAGAAGGATACAACAGGCAATAACACAGATTAGAGAAAGGTGGTAATTCTATCGAACAGTGAAACATCTTCTACGTGCTTAATACCAAACTGTAACAAATTTTACACAGAATATTTACGTAACAATAATCACACAAGCAGCGGAAATACGTGTTTTATCAGGAGGGATGCAGCAGAATTCAGGCGGGGGAGAAGAAATTCTTAAGGAATACACTGTGAAAAAATGCGACGAGAAAATCAGAATAAATAAAAGAAGGTCTGGTAGACGGGAGTTTAAAGAGAGAAAATAGAAATGGACAAATTATGGTTTGGGTATTGAAATGAACACAGAAAAATTAACAATCGCCGTGACCGGGACTCGAATCCTGATGTACCTGTTGCCGGCCGGGTGTTCTGTTCTATCCATTACACCACCACGGCACCGTCGATTCTCTGTGTATATAGAATACTCTCACACCTTGACATTCTTCCAGCCCTAGTAGCTAGTTATGAAGTCAAAGCAGTCCATATGTTCGGAGATTTTTATTACGGAATTTTTCTGTAAACGTACAGTTCGAAACAATAGGTGTTATTCCCTTTTTGACAAGAACCTTGTGAAATAGGGTATTACTTCTACGGTTTGGGTAGGTTAGGAAAATGGCAGAAGATAGGATATTGGAAGAAAAATGGAGGAGTAGAGAGTACAGTAAGAAGATTAAGAGGAATACCAAGCAAGAAGTGGCGACATTAAATAAAGACAATTGTAGAAAGAAGAGAAATAAAATTGACAAAATGAAGAATGGTGAAGACAGAAGAAGATAGAAAGAATCGACAGAAGCTAGAACAAAGAAGCACCTAATAACACACAGGCTTCCCTTACAAGAATGTCTTGAAATAATAAATACAAAACACTACAGAAAATTTAAAAAAACACTAATTACACATATATTACGAATATCATAAAACATAAAAGAATATTATTACGAAGCAACTGTTCACACCAAAACTTTCGAAGACATTCAGTATATGCGTACACAAAACCAGAGGCACACTGACCTTCACAACTGCTGTTCGAATTCTTGGATCCGAGTGATTCGCCATGACCAAGAGAGATTCTACTTTGACCACATGATTTAGGACTTGGTGACTCATACTGTCAGGTAAAATTAGAAGAGTATCGCTCAGCAGCAGAAGTAATCCTTCAACCACTAAAGTCTGAGAGCTGGTCCACTTTTCATTTTCAGTATCATCAAACATCTTCTCCTTTGGGGCATTACAGTTCCATGCCATCTCTTCCCACTCCTCCGAATCTTTCTGAAGGAAAAATAAATACAAAATATATCATCATTGAAAAATACGTATGACACGTAAATACAAAAAAAAGGGGAGGGGGAAGCGTAAATCTGTGCAGGATAAAGCTAAAGAAATAACAAAAAACAAATAAAAGACTGAATTTTAGTTTTTACTTTTGTTTTCTTTAGTTGTTTTCGAGGACGTGCTTTTCAAGTTTTCTTTTGTTGTTGCTTCTGATGCATTCTTTAGCGTCTATGTTTTGACAACTTTTCTCTTAATGAAAAAAAGAAATGTCATATCATTTCCCTTCAATTAATACTTTAGATACTAATAAGCTGAAAAATACTTTCTTCTCAAATGTACTTGTGAAACTGACAATACTCATATAATTACATCTATACGAACAGGGGTGCTGCAACTAATGCCCTATATTTTTCGAATACTAACAGAATGAAAAACGCTTTTCTCAGACAGATCTGTGAAAGAAAGGGCCTACACCTTATGTCTTATATACTCCGAATACTAATGTTATGAAAACACTCTTACTTTCTCTACTAGACCTGTGTGGGCAGGAGGGGGTACAACGAATGCCCTACAAAATAGAAGTACGTATTCTTTCTTCCACACACACACATACGAGATGCGGGTGACTATGTACTTCACAAACGCACACGAGTACATACCCACTTAACTTCTCGACACAAAATGGCCCTCATTTGGGGCAATGCTCTCTAAAACCTTAACATACCCTCTTAAAAGGTAAAGAATTTTTAATAAGTTAAGCCAAGAAATCTAAATTTCCGTATCACCCTTATTTCACCATCCCATACCATAATATTAGTCCTTAGCCAATATTATTCCGAGGAAGGCAGGCAGCTCACTTGTCGTCCTATTATTCCTACACGGGAGTATTACAACTGCATGAAACCAACAGACCACATTGTCTCCACAGTTTCTTAATTTTTCGGTACTGCAGATCACTTAATGCAATATTATCATACGTGCTCTCAACCACACGACGCCCACTCATGTGTGTGTCCCTTCATCCATAATATATAACGAACTCGTGGTACTTATCGCAAGTTTTAGCTTATTTATGTTGTAATGAAATAAGTTTATATGACAATTCTAGAGGTATCTGAAGCTTAATAAATAAATAAATATACATTATTAGGAAATTTGAATATAACAACAAATACTTTTTAAGAAGTTTGAACTGAATATATAACACTGTTTAAGAAGTTCGAACTGAATATATAAAACAAATCATATAAAATGGCCAATGGGTATACTGTCTAGGTTCCTAAAGTAGCACAATACGGCTATATCGAGATTATATTCGATATAGATTTAAAAAAAAAACAATAAAAACACGTTTCATATGTTAAGTTTGCCACTTTATTTACGTCGGTGTTGCCATATTGTACTATTTTCGGACTTTCAAAAACATTCCGTTGGCCATTTTCTATAAATCTGAGTGTAACGCAATCTAAAAAGACTAAAATTCGAACATAACTTGGTTAAGATATAGGACAATAAACTATACACGTATTACAACTTCTGCTTCACTCTCTTGCCTGCAACATCTTGCAGACCACCGGTCTGGCCTAAGGAAAAGTGAAAGAAACAAAAATGCTAGTGCTTATATGCGAGCATAGGCCATAGACAACCACTGTTCAACTACTTAATGAATTAAATAACCATCTGAAATTGGTTACATCTGGACAGAATCAAGGACTCAATGTTTTTATGAAGTTTTGAAACAATGGAAAACCCATTCGTCTATCTGTTATTTATTTAATCAACCAGTTTCTCTCTAGCTCTCTTGTTCAAGGATTCCATCGTTAACATTAGGATATTACAGTCAGTAGCTAAAGGCAGATGGTTAAAATCTCTCTTCATAAAGCTTATCATTTACGGTGGCCAACAGGACAAACCCAATTGTTCAAATTGAAGGTCGTGCTGGCCATTAACACAGGTTTATGAAATTGATATTTTTCTTCCAAAATAGTATCTACGCTCAATCATCGATGATGTGCTTATAAAAAAGTTTTGTTGTGTAATATTCCACAAACTACGACTGTATCGATTATGAAACTGAAAATGTATTCGTACGCACAAGATACCACGCCTGAAAATTTTACTGAATTGGATTTTTTATTTATGGCCTTTAGGCATCTAAGGCTCAGGCCGGAATAGGGGAGGGGAAAGGATGCGGGAAGGTGTCGGCCAGGGTCTAAGTTGGGGGGAAACCCCTGAGAAAACCTCAGCCAGAATGGTCGGCCGCAGGGATTAAGACCACGACTTCCTAAACGCTACGCCAACTCTTTATCACAGAGCTACGGAGACTCGATGAAAATTTTATTCAAAATTAACAGTCCCTTATGTATTAAGTTTTATTCAAGTCAAGAGCTGAGTTCACTAATAGCCATTATCTCTTACCTCTATAGGCTACACTGCAAGAAAAATGTGTTTTATATCTTACAAGTGAAATCAGTTTTAATAAAAAAAACTAGTACACAGGCTTAACACCAAAACTTCATAGCCAAATTCTTTCTGCATACGTTTTTTTTTCTGCTACAAAACTTTGCATTGATTATTTCGCTGAAATACTTCAAGCAATTCAAATATGTTGTATGCTCCATTTGTTAGTTATGCTTCATCTGAGGTTAAAGTTAATATTTTAAGCATCAAAATTGCATTTTCCTCTTTGGGCGTCTGTTAATGTTAGCATTAGTTTATATTCGTTATCTGTGTTACTTACTGTTATTCTACTATTATTGCCTCTCGAGCACAGAAATCTCGATCAGAGTTCCCCTAACCAGCCGACGTACACCTGTGGTTAGTGTTGAAGACTTCGAATCCACATGGGAAGGTAGACCGGTTCGAGTCTTATTGCCGATCGTCCTGACAAGTTTTCCAGGATTTTTTCGGTTTCATTACATGGAGCCGATCGGGTAGCAGTGCGGTCCGGGTTCGAGTCCCGGCAGGAGCATGGGTGTTTTTTTTCGGTCCGGATTCGAGTCCCGGCAGGAGCATGGGTGTTTTTTTAACTCGAACGTGACGAGCCAAAGTCAACAGTTACTAGACTGACCCATATAAAATAAAGTTTACCAAAAGTTTTTCATTACATGGGTGCCAGATGGTACTCTAACCACTACCTTTCCCCATCAGTTTCCCTGAAAGAGTACTCGTCAAGGAGGCTATCTGTCGCACCTGCCACGGGCTTGGACCATACCTCAAGCCCTAAAATGTAAACTGAATAAATAATTCAAAGTTCTCTTCTAATGGTCTCTTACTATATTTTTTTTCTATCTACTCAATTTTAAATGTCAACACACACCATGCATTTCTATATACACGTTTAATATATCTTTAAAAATCAAAGTAACATGTACTCACTTATTCAGTTATTCAGACAACTACTGTGACATGTCTCAGAAACAACGTGCACACAAAAGACACTACTTTATGAACATGCAAGAAGCCCCATCTACACACAAAGCACAATCAAGAAACTGAATAAATAAATAAATAGTAGTTATGGCCCACAACGCTATACACGCATCATGCAGCAAGACGAAATTTCATTCAATGACCTCTACCTCAGAATTCCCTACACCATCCGAAGAAGAATTATATTCAATTATATCAAAGGTTTCAAGCGTTTCATTCAATTTTACATCTTCAAATTCAGACGTGCATAAAATTTCAAGACTATCAGAGAAGCCCACCAAATTATTCTCAGCGGTGAATTTTTCCCGGACGCCATCTTTTCCTTTGCCCCTTTCTGTAAGATTATTGTGATCTTGTCGCTGGCCAGTGTTGTCTCCTTTCGAAGAAAGAAAAGTTATTCCATCTTCAAGATACTCTTCGTTCTCCATCATTTTTTCTAGAATGCTGAAGCTGGTCTGATTTACTTCTTTGGTCTCGGATTCCCCCATGACTAAAATATCTTTCTGATTATCGTCATTTTCGTGTAATTCACTCTCACTATTCAATTTCTCTTCGTCCTTAGCATCTTCCACCTTGTTACTATCCAGAGGGGTCTCGATCACGTTGTCATCAACTATTCTCTCGCCATCAGCACCAATAATATCAATTCTTGGAACAATCTCTTCGGCGATCATCACGTCATTTTCGCTATTCTCCACACTTTCATCACTTTGTTTGATCTGAAATTTGAGAAAAAAAAGTGTAAATAAATAAATATACAGAACGGAAAATCTCCATGACCATATACTGTGAATATATATTGAATTCAAAATAAGTTAAGTCTACAGTTGTGATCGACGGAACCACAAATAAATTCTAATGATTGAAGAAGGGCCTGCGATTGTAGAACATGATAGCTGTTACTTACACTTTGGAGTGAGTGCACAATGCGTGCACACGAATATCAGAACAAAACCAGTGTTAAATTAAAACATGGGCTGGGAGCAATGACAACTGCAGTGTTCAAGCACGGGAGAACTCACAATACTTTTCTATTGTGTCAAATAATATTTATACCAAGTTTGGTGCTGCTATGTCTAACATAATTCCGAAGCAATTCGGAAAAAAGATAATTTTATTTTAAAAATCACAGGTTAGCAACACTGGTAAATGGGTTGCTTGGAGACGTTGGCGACATCAGTGATTTTGTATTGTGTCAAATAATGTTTATGCCACGTTTGGCGCAGCTAGGTCTAACTGAATCGAAGCAATCTGAACAATTATTTTTTTAATGGGTTGGCAGCACTGAACTACTGCACTAATCAATACAGTTCTGGCTGTCCTAAGTTAGTCTAGTAAAGACCTTTCCAACGACACCTCACGCATCTCTCTACACCTTGTAGTTCCTGAAATTTAATTTCTGGACACCGACGGAAGCCATGAGCGGGATTAGAAGGTCCCTTTTCGCTATCAAGGCACTTAAAAATAACAGACAGATGGTTAAGTGTTGTAAGCCAGAGTATATGGCTTAGCTCTGGGAAGGCAGAGAATAGAGACTGTTCATTAAAAGCAAATTAGAGAATATTCTCAAAATGGAATACGATAATACAGGTTGGTTTGTAAAAGAAGCAGGTAATTAATTATCAAGTTTTATCCAGTTATTGAATATAAATGCGTTCTTTTGGAGCCTGTTTTCAAATTCCTCTTTGTCGTAACTCTGGCATTTTATTTCATACACACGGGATGAATCGTTTATGCTTCTAAACATATCTGTGTTTGATATCTTAAGTGCATTAGTGAACAGCTGCTAGGACAAACAATTCAACATAGTGGACAACCTCATCAAACAACAGGCGAGTGATAGCCGTAAATATTAGATGAATTGGGATCAATTGCCGGCCTGAGCCATAGAGGCCTAAACGCCATAAATTAACATTCAAAACTGGTACAAAATGGAATATGTGTTAAACAGTGAACCCGATTATGGATTAGTATAAAGTGAGATGTCTTGAAAGGAAACAGAACAACAACAGAAATCGGGAAGAGAATATTTAAGTAGAAAAGAGCGATTAACAAAATACGCATCGGAATCGAGATTGGCTATAGATGGTTCGAGATGGGAAAACAGATCAGAATTTCGAACTAAATTGAGTGTAGTTTACAAAGTTATGAAAAGTATTTTTTTTTTTAAGTTTATGCAAGGTTTAATTTTTGCTCTCAAGTTCTGAATAAAGACTCCCTACCAGCAACAGTGAGTGAAAGGATGTGAAAAGCCGAATCATTTCGGCGCTGGGGAAAGGATGTGAATCACACGAAAACTCTAAGTCAGTGTTGTGAAATGGTGTATATGTGGAGACCGAGAAATCGAAATATATTGCTGGTTAAACAAATGTAATGGCGATTGCTAACCATGAGATTTAAGGCCCACCTGTTTTTCCCACATAGAAACATGGCATATTCCGCAGCTTAGAATAACCCTAGAAAATTTCGCAGGTTATTTAGGGATGAAAAGTGAAAGATATCAGGCCAGTGCTGACAGAAATAGTTCGGGACCTGATCAAGATAGAGCAGGGCCTGAACCTAGATTTCTTGCGTTAACGGACAGAAACTGAAAGCAACTGAAATTATGCGACTTACGATGTTTCTCAGGGTGGATGGGTGCTGAAGGACGAATCTCGGCTTGGTGGGAAGTACTGGTCCAGCTCAGATACAAGAATATGACAAGCGCAAAATTTGTTTTAACATTGGTACAAGAGTGCCAATTTATTTGAAAAGGCCTGAACACAATTTCCCATAAATCCAATCCTTGAATCTATGAGTTTGGTTCCGATTTATAGATGACGTTCCTTGTTTGGCCATCTGGTGAAGCCAAACTTTAAAACAATCCTACAACAACTGAACTTAGTTCTGTTGCCCAGTTCAGTGGTCCATATCCAGCATTAAAAACGCAGTCCTTGACGAATATTTCTCTACAAAACAACATCCTCACCTCTTCGGTTTACGGAAAACCAAATGTAATACTTTTACTATTCCAATCCCCATCCTTATTACACTAACAAACATATTCCTTTATCCATTGACCTCAGAGTACAGTGCTTACATTTACCAAAACTTCTACTAAAGTCTACAATCTGTGCTTCCAGAATCTACTCAATAGATACTACCCACATAACCTTGTAATCAAATATCCAACGTGCATCCTTTAATCTCAACCAGCTCGTACCTCTTTCACCTGTTCGAACCAACCTTCCTTAACACTCAATTTCCAATCTAAAACAGACAAAGTTAAACAAAAACAAAGAAAGAAGACAAACATGATATTGCTTTGAAATAGCGTATCAATAGTACCCCAATGATTTTCCTATACATACCAATTTCGGACCAATGACTGAAGCACCTCAAACATTTTCTTTCCTTTAAAATATTCGTTCTGCAACTCCATCACTGCATTCAATACTGCCAAATCAATACATAATTCGAAGACAACGATAATGCACCAGTACGGATCTATCTTTTGTTAATGTACAGTCAAGTATCTACTTTATCTATATTACAAATGAAAAAGCCCAGCGGAAGTCCGTATGAACGATTTCGCTTCTAAGGAGCACGCAAATGTGAAATTAGATCATATATAAAACAAAAGAAAGAGTAAACGATAAGACAGATAACACTGAAAAAAAATGTGGATCGTAAAAAAATCAGAACGCCGAATCAGGGTCGAAATTGATAGGGAAGGATTAATTTATGTGATCCAACCTTGCAGACCGTTACCGCCAAGACCAACAATAAGACATCCTATTATTATGATCCAACCTTGCAGACCGTTACCGCCAAGACCAATAATAAGACATCCTATTATTAAAGTACTCTCTGCTCTGCCGCGCGCTTCACTTTCTTTTTTAAACATTTCCAACGGCTCTTTTATATTACTTGAAACAAGCTAATCCTGTACTATTCACATAACACTTCAACAGGATATATTTGCCACAGAATGAGTTTGAATATATGGAAAGTAATAATTAGAAGACAGTAACATACCGTATTTATTCAGATCTGATGTGTCCATTGAACGGACTGGTTTGAAGATCACTTTAGATAAAACTGTAGGTTTCGTCCTCAGAAGATCATCAGCTTGTTTAGAACATTAATAAGAACTCAGTCAATCAAATTTGATGTGTCATCTAATCCAACGGGTAGTATAATCTTGTGTGCCAAGCACCAAAATAAATCTACGTACCTCTCTTACTATGAGTGTGGGAGCAAGTTAAAATAAGAATCACGGGCCACAACGTAAGAGAAATTAACGTACTTTATAATTTTGTAATAACTAGGAATTAACATAAACTGTTGAGACAGTACGCAGACACTAGTGTTAGCGATTTTGTATTGCACAATCAAATTACTAGCTAATATGTTATCTGAGAATTCAGCTTACTTTTGTTTTTAAATAAAAATGAGAGTCCAAAATAGAGAATAAAAGTGAATTTTAGTATTTGAACGCGAATCTAAAACGCCACCAATTCTTATATGTACATTGGTTCCGGAGAAGAAAAAATATTAACAAAGGTGTGCGCAAATATGGTATCAGAGGAATATACAATAACCTGATAATGCATATAAAAATTTAAGTGGATTTCGTTTACGACAGTAAAGCTGCCTATTTAATTCCACGCAGAAAATGAACTCTAATATAGAATAAAAAATAGTACAGTGGCATCTTCTAAATATACACACTGTCAGCAAATTATACCCGTGTTTACTGATTGAACGAAGTCGAATTAATTAAATAAATACCTCTTCAGTTACTTATCACATATACAGAATTAATTAATTTAATAGTACACCCTGGCTTTTTTTCAATTTTTTGCAGTTGTTTCTTAGCGGAAAAGATTTGACTTGAAGGATACAAAATACGGATCAGCGTATGTTGCGGAAGGGGTCAGCAGTGGGAAGAACTGGTTTCAGCTAGATTTTTAATTTTATTTATGGCCTTTGGGCGTCTCAGCCTCACGCCATTAAAGGGTGTGGAAGAGGATATTAGGTGTCAGCTAGATCTCACCCGGTTTAATGAATCGGTGAATATTTTGTTTGAACAGTTCTGAATACGATACGGATAAAAATTTCAACGCTTCCCTAAATTGTTTAAGCCAAATCAAATGCATCGTTTACTCGCTGACCTAACTTTCCAAGAGATTTATATGGAGAGCGTACTATTTTCTCTGAGTCTGATTTAATATGTTTTGATACAGTTTGTGTCAAAAACAGCGCCCGTATCACGAAATTTCTTGATAAATTTTTTCAATGGCTCTCTGTTAGTGCTACCTTTTCGTACTTCTCAGTAAATTTTCTTCTGC
>JAGDQP010019851.1:20057-34225 GCA_022664845.1 Lepisma saccharinum | reverse complement strand
ATATATATATATATATATATATATTAAAATATTATTTTAAAATATTTAGAAATATATGATAGTAACAATGAAATATTGTATTGATACCCGACTTATCTCGCTGTGGAAAATTTCATCATTGTATGACTTTGGAAAATAAGTTAAATTAACGTTGCAAGATTTGAGGACACCACGAACCATTGTGAATGAAAGGAAGTCTGTAAAGAAAAGCGGCATGAGGAAATGATTAAATCATGACTTGATTAACCGATTGCTTCCACTTATTGCTTGTTGGAATTACTAAGTAAGGTCCTATTATTTAAAAAAAACGCTAATTTATGAGCGTTATTCGATTTTATTTAGCTCAGTGATGCCCAACCTACGTCCCACAGCATTTACCTTTCCGCTTCGCCACATATGTTGCACTTGTTTACCATGATAAACATGTCGAAAGATGGTTTTATTTCTCCTTTATTTATACATGATTATGGTAAACTTGTTTTTAATACTTTGATCTTGGCCTCTTGCTATATGTACAAACATTAATTGTCCGTATGTGCGAATGACCTTCTAACATTTGCGTTATTAGCGTTTAAAAAACTGCAAAAAACGTTCGATTCTATGCTATTTATGTGAGAAGATGATCTGGCCCGCGAAGATAGTGCTAAATTATAATGTGGCTCATGGGGAATACAAGGTTGGGCATCACTGATTTTGCTGATAAAATGAATTACACTTTTTAGTTAACATGACAGTGGGTTACACTTGCGAAGATTTCAAAGAGTGAAACAAATTCGCAGCCAGCAGGTAGCGGCACAGTCTGACCTCTTAAACTGGACGGTGGTCCAGTACGTGACTACTCAGATTCGCAGTTTTGGTAATTAGACAATTATGCAAACCAAATTACTTTCTACTCTTAACGTATTCCTTCAAAATCATTCTACGATATTTTTTCAATAACACATGAAGTTGGAAAACATAAATATCGAAAAAATTACGTTCTGTTTTGAATATTCTTGAAACACGAAATTATTCTCATTTTCGTGAATAACGTTACTGCACATATCCATTGAGCCAGCTGACTAGTTTGTCTGTACAACCTGGTTTACTGGAAGTGAATCCCAAGTCAAAATTGACTGGAAATGAAGCCGAAAAACAAACCCAATGGATAAGAGCTTTCGTTCGTCGCCTCGACTTCGTATTCATACAACACACATATCTACTGTAATTTGTTCGGAATCTACTTTAAAATATACAACCAGTTCTTGGGGTGTCATTTCCACTCAATTGAAGGCAGTGCCAAACCTCAATTATTTCACCTTGTCGAGAATCTTTAGGTCAAACACCTGACTTCGGGCAGATCTGTACTTATCCCATCACAATAACCTAGAACAGGACCGAAAATTTCTTTACCATCTCTTAAATATTGTTTAAAGTAAAATAATATTATTTGGAAAATTTCTAGCAGCACATTTCAGAATAACTTTAAATGTTTCAGGGCAATTCTCTGGCAAGTAGTCCATTGTCAGTGAATTTTCAAAATAAATTTGAAACTATGATGTCTATGTTTTTCTATTAAGGAACAGTGGAACTATATATTGAAACATTTAAAAAATGTAAAATATTTTGGGCACCGCTTTACCTTGGTTCTTCGTACTCCCTTACTCCCCGCTACAAATATACAAGACTGACACAACAATCGAACAGGCAATTAAAAGTGTACCTCGGGGCCGGTTTTAAATTCACCGCACTGTACTTAAGACATAAACAACATAACCTAAGCTTCACTGTTACTAAGATTCAACTACATCTTAACGAAAACATTGTAGACACCACTAATTTACCGTAACTTCTAATTTATTTTTAATTCAGAAGAATAAAGTCAACATATAATTACAGATCAAATAACAATGTGTGACGGGAAAGACGTAAGCCATAGTGCTGTTACCGTCCATAAAAATCATTTTATATTATCTTAACAATGTGTGAACTCATTTCCAAGTTAAAAAATTTTGATGGGTTCTTGAAATCAACACAAGTAATGTGCTTCAGGCACTACTTAATCATAAATATCTGGCTAATCATAATCAACAAAAATCGAAATATGCATATTTGAGCCCATAAACTGTTGTAAAAATCATAGATTTTGATAAAAGTCATATTTTGGCATATGCTTAAGAGATTTTGCTGTAAAACTTACACGATGGTCATTTTAAATTACAATAGCTTGATAGTTGTAATTAAGCGAAAATATTTTTCTCTTAATTAAAATTTCTATTATTTGGTTTTGTTCATAAACACTTTTTAAACAGCAATTTCTTCACTAAAACAAAAAATCGTTTCATAATACATTTGTTAATAAGGAAAAAAGTAACGCAGAAATGATCTTTGTACTAGACTGATAAAAATGAACTTATACGGAAAGTGTTAACAAATGACAGTTTCAATTTGCATGCACTGATTTTACAGCAAACAGCACACGCCGGAAAAAGTAATACTGAATTTAAGAAAAAAATGCTTTTTTTAAGATCTGAATCTGATTACCCAACAATTTTTCTATTATTTCTATGTTCCAATCTGATGGGTATATGATTGGTATATTTGTAGCTTGATTTACAATGTCTGAATGGTAAGCTCCAATTGTTCTCTTAACAGCATTTCTTCTGCGTAGATGTGTTACATTGGACCTCTTCTATCCCAAGTTAGCTGGATTTCCTATTAAAGTTTTCACGGTCACCCAAGATCCTCTATTTTGGTTTCCGAATGCAGTTTCGAAGCCACTCTCTTCGAAACCTCGAGCGTCATGGTATGATCCTGGTGTCGAAAAGTGATATCTTGTATTTCCAGTTCGAGACAAACAATCTGAAATGAAACACAAACAGTATTAGTATATACAAACAGTATTAGTATATACAAACAGTATTAATATATACAAATATAAAATATTGCAATCATTAACAGATGAACTAAAAATATTCTTAATTTTGAAAAGATTAATGTTACATATTTGCTACAAAATTCACTCCAAGAACGCGGAGCAAGAGAAGACGTGCAAATAAAGCCACATTACACAATTCTTTCTTCTTGTACGACGCACATGACGTTTAACATGTGCTAATAGTTCACTTCATTTTCGATCCTTCACTTTCATTTCCTACTTCCATGACTTAAAACCTTGTTTAATTTAGCGGCCCAACAGTTCCACACAGATTCCAAACATTACATTTCCTGGCCACCGTAAACTGCAGTTTACTCAATAACTCTGATTACAAGTAAGTTCTTTATATTACGTAACAAAATTCAGTTTCACCCTCGCTCTTTAAAGCTCAAGAACACTTTGAAATCAGCCTGGACCTGTTCTCCAGAATTAATAAATCGAACCTAATTTAAGGTAAGCCTTGTCAATCGAACCAAAACCACCTTAAGTAGCTTTCCTAGTCTAATTGAGATCAACCCAAAAATGTAAAATTTACAAAATAAGTGTAATGTTCGCAATATGTGTGGAAATATTGGAAAGCAAAATATAACGAAGTTCCAAGTCATGGAAAATTTTAAAGTGTGTTTTTGAATTAATAGCTACTTCCGCTGGTCGAGCACACAGAGTGAATGTTAAACGTCATGTGCATCGCGTATAATGAAACTATAATCGAACCTCACTTTAAACCACCATGTTTCGCCCCTCTACTTTATGTCTGTGATTTTTGTGGCAAACTACAAGCCATTCATAACACGAACTTATAAATTTGCTTCCGCATGCCGAGGTCTTTGTATCTGTTGATGAATTCCAAGGCAAAAATAATGAAAAGTAAATTGTAGAGCGATTTTCACGGTAGTTGTATGCTCTTTATTTGATTATTGTTTTAATTTACTCATTGATCTTGTTTATGCAGTGCAGTTATAGTAGTGATAATTTTTCAATCTTCGAATGTGTCTATTTAAAGAAAATTCATAATAAAAGTATGTGGTTATCGAGTTTAATCAAAAAGTAACGATTTCTCACTTAACCAGAGGGAAATATAAAGTTTCACATCACAGGGTAGATGTCGAGTTTAGCCAAGTGCCTCAATTAGTGACTGTGGGAACGTAGAGGTTAAGTAAGGTTAGGTATGACTATGCATCTTTACACTTTCGTTTGTTTATTTAAAAATACTGTAAAGATACATAACCGCATCTAACCTACCTAACCTCCACGTTCCCATGATCACTAATTAAGTCAAAGTCGGGTTTAACCGAGTACTCGGTTAAACTTGACTTTTACCCATAACAGTATTCCATTTCTAAGATACTTCATGATGTTATCAACAAATGAAAATATGCTTCTTTCATTTTCTTTTAACGTTGGTGTGTTGAAAACTAATACTACCGGATGCTCTTCGGATACTCCCACGGAAGAGAATTCACGATGTTCAGCACATTATTTCGGATCTGATTACGAAGGACTAGAGACGTTAAGGTCAGTTATAGATTACTGAAATTAATTAATATAAGTTAAGATACTCCAATCTAACCTAATCTAATGTTCACTGTTTTCAACGATACTGGTGAGTATCTAAAGCGCAGCCAACTATCTTCTTTCAACAAAATAGTTTCCCAGTGTAAAATTCGTTGTCGCGGAAAAGGTTCAATTTGTTATAAATTGCAGTTCTCATCCTTACTTACGAGTTTCAAGAGTAACATACAGTCGAATAGTGAATGAATATAAGTGATATCTATCAACAGTAGTATACTGGATTAATTGCTATATGTTATCCTTATTACTTCCCTACAGTCTTAGATCTTCCAACACTGATATTCGTTATTCATGCATCACTAATTATTATGTCATTCACTAATTTAATTAATACTACACTTTCCGTACTTTATCAGTATTAAATAGCTTCAACCATTTACATCATTGTCTTTACTGATTTAAGATAATCTTTGGATACTCCCACGGATGATAAATTACCACGTTCAATACAGTATTACAAATCTGATTTCGAAGGATTAAAGTCGTTAAGCCCAATTCAAGATAGCTTAAACTAGGTTAAGCTAACCCAATCTTACCTAACCAAACTTTCAATGTTTTGAACGATTCGTTAAAGTCTGGAGAGTAGCCCTGAACTCAATGAAGAAATATTCCCAATTGTCACAGATTCCATTCACCGCTACTTGAAACAATGAATCGGAACTATGAACTGTCTACGCGTTAAACTATACTTGTTTACACCACGCTAAAAGAGAAGTGTGGATACTACCCTGGTTCATAACGAATAGGGTAGTGTAAATTAGATCTGAAATTTAATTTCCAAACACCTTACTGAACTTATTATTTTGCCCCTCGAACTACACATAGATTTTGCTTCTGCAGAAAGCCTTAACGTATTTCAGAAAGTACAAGACTTATTAACTTGAATTAAAGCGCGTAATTAGTGAGAAAATTCCGTAATAATATAAAGATTATCGCATATACAGGAAAGCACATATTTAAAAATTCCCTTGGATAACTATGGTAGTAAATTTAATTGACCTTACCTCTTCATCTCCACCCCTTAATTTCTGCTTCAAAAATGATTATAACTTCGAGCGGAGAATTCTGCACCCTTCACTTTGTACACTCTAGCTTAATTCCTTGAATCTGCTTTCACAAATCCAACGTCATTTACCTCTTAATAAACGAATGTTCCCAACACATAAGAGAAATACAATGTAAATATTTACTATTTTGTAATTTTCAAACTCGTAATTCCATATTTACTAGTCGAACAATAGCAGACTCCGTCCGCTTTGGACATCTGTGGCATTGACCAATAAAATTGCGTTTATTTTTGCGGGAAATTTTGGCACCCGGTCCTACAAACATGGCCGCCATGAACGTAAAAAACGGCTTCACTTTGATGACGTAGGACTCTCTCTAAGTTTTATCTGCTCTAGGGTAAATATTGCATATTTTTATGATCGAACTTCAATTGTTTGTTTCCTTCCTTGCTTTGGACATGTCGACATTTTAAAAATGTTTCGTCCAATTGTTCTACACTTCAAATTACACATATTATAGTTGAGGTACAAATATTTCATGTGTAATTTTAATTTATTCTTTAGTTCTCAGTTCAGAAAAGAATAACCAATACTGCAAGACGTAACATCTATCTTGAAATGTTATCATGCATTAGAGGTGTGTTCTTAGAGACTTCATTCCATGGACTTGGAGAAATTGCACGGAAGAAAAGACGATTTGCAGAAAGGTAGGTGCTTCTTAATATGATATTTATCATCATGTGTATAATAACATTTTCAATTATTTGCAAAGGAGAAACAATGTTAAACATATAATTAATATTAGAGCCATTTGAGATAAGATCCGCATCGGGGTAAATTGCTACAGTAGTGTAATTTCATGATTACGAGCTAGATGAATAAAAAGTGTGAAAGAACTGTTCAGTAGGCTTCCTAATCCTGCAATAGAACCTTCCAATTTTTTCAATAGTGATGGAACCCTGAAGAATGGACTTCCCCAACAGTTTTACTGTTTATAACAATTATTAATGTACCTAACAGCATTTACAGGCTTTCTTCTTACCAAACACGAACTTTTGCTTTATGTTTGCACAAACAGAAACAAAACAAGATGTCAGTTGCAAAATATTGTTGACATTGAGTCTGAATTATGTTTCTTAGCATTTGCATTCTTAAACGTATTTTGTTTGCAATCAAAGTTATTACTTTCGCATAATTGTCGTCTTACAAGCTGCGACTTTACGGCAAAGATAGAACATCTCTGATGAATAAAATGTAACTTTTCTGAGTCAAACAAAATATCCGAATACATTCCTTAAGAAAACGGAGGCAAACTAACGTTTCCCTCAACTTGTGCCACGACCACACTAAGAATTACTAAATAATTAATACGAAACCAACCGAAAGTAGACATTTATAAAATAAAAGTCATGTAGCACCAAAAAAATCCCGTTAACAACTGCGTTGTGCAGGAAATAGAAAATTTCATGGGGAACTCTGTTTCCCAGGGTTCCATTACAGAATAAAGGGTCTGTAGTAAATGATGGGTAATGTTTCAGAGGCAGACTAAATAAATCCATTAAAACAAAAATACATTATATTTGCCTCAAAATAATTTCCTCTAAAAGAGTTTTGAAGTCATTAATCGATTAGGATCGGGCTATTCTAAATAATAGAGGAGCAAATGTACTTGAGTTTAGTAATTTTTAAAGATAAGTGATTGCTTAGACGTAACCACAAAGAATTAAAATACAAGGTGGGAAACAGGTGAACAGACATCTTACCCTGAAGGGTGGGGAAAGATGTCCACTACATAAATGCGTGTGCATTAAAATACTTTTATTATAATTTTCTGCTTAAGGAACACTCTTTGAAAGGTTATTCTTCAATAGAATATATTCACACAAGTGCATTTCTAATCGATAATGTTCAGATGTAATCAATAGAATTTAATTGATGGCCGCGGCTCAGTGGCAGAGTGTTGGCTTAGCATTCGGGAGGTCATAGCGCTGAGGCCGAAAATTCTGACTGAGATTTTCGCAGGGAACACCATAACTCGAACCCAAAAATATTGTGTAATATATTTCTGGATTCAATTCATCTGCAAGAAATGCATGGGTAACTATTTTCAAGGCCAAAACTTCAGTCAGCTACTCAGAAAGTATTAACTTTAAATCAACGGACATTACTGAAACAGAACCACTTATTAGGATTTGTTTTTGACTAATGTTTTCTATTCTGGACATGAAAACTGAAACAATAAATTAGATATTTTTCTTCTTCATTACTCATTCGCGTTCAATCAACGGGGTCGCCTTCCAACTCTAAGAGAGTTATTAGAGAAAAAGTTGTAGTACGTTGATTTCGTTAGAGAGTGAACAATTACATGGTGACGGCACCAGCAAATACAAGACCCACATTGGCAAAAGCCCAAGAAATACTTTCGTATTGCCGTTGCCTCCAAACGCTATAGAGCTGTTATGGCCTAATATTATGTTCGTTATTGTCGTTAGCGAGTAAAGCCATCAACTTGGTGACGGGACCAAAAAGGGGCTGTATTAGCTAAACAATTCAAAATCGGTGTTACCTCCAATCGTTAGGGAGATAGTAGGGAGGAATAGGGTTGTCACCGTCATGTGCTTCTTTTCCCCTATTATGTATTTTCAAGCTGACTCCACGCCTCAGTTCCTCAGAAGAGGTGCCGCAAGGTAAAAAGGCCAAGAGTAATCTGGACTGGATGAAAGACGCACTCAACTTATATATCCGGTGAACACGGAGCGCTCTAGGATACCTGGATGTTAATCCTCGTAGAGGAATTGTAGTGGAACGTTAAACCGATAAAGTCCGACGTTCTACAACGAATACGACCGCAAATGCTGAATAACACTACGGCAAAAGACGATCGGAGAACGATTACCTAGAGAGATAATATTGAGAATATTCGATGAATTCGCGACATACAATAATGTAAAAGGCTGTAAGAACAACACGTATTGATAGCTAGATGCACACTTGTTATCACGTCGTAGGGTTCAATCACACTGTCTGATTGTAACCTTAACCTCCATTTAGATTGGATTCACTGTGTATAAAATTTGGTTGCTATATCATACACTCATTAATTCAGGTAAATCACCAAACATGTTACTTTTGTCTTTCATTATTAATACTCATCATGACAGGACTAATGTGCATACACGGTTATATTTTCTAATGATGCGACCATGCATTCAGTTAGTCTTTCGCTATACCACGCAGGAATGTACAGGCACATCTGAGATTACATACATGATTATGTGAACGCTGTACAAATTTGCATGAAGTGTAAAAGTTCCATGAAGTGTAGAACTTGTCTGTGGTTGTTTTATCAATCAATAATAAATATGTATCTAAAATAATTAAGTTGTATATGACATACGTTTCATTATGAAGGAGCTTCCGTGTAGTACTGAATAAACTGATTAATACTGGAAGAAAGAAACTAGGTTCATAGTGATATAATTATTTATTTAAAACATTAATTTAAACTGATACTATACTATGTTTTAAGTATCTTCAAAAGAAAGCAACATAATATTATGCTCAAGGGAAAACAAATGCATGAGGGAAACGCGTGACATGCAACCCTGTGTGTGTGTGTGTGTGTGTGTGTACACGATGGACGGGCCGAGTATTCCACATGACGTCAGGCCGCTCCAGACAATGGCGATCCAAACTACAAGAATGCACCTCCTTGTTTTCCTCACACTATCACACCATAAAGAATAAAATGGTGTAGATCAGATATGTCGGACTGCTACCTATATATATTAGGGACACAAATGGATAATACTAAGCAATTCAAAAGGACTTGTCAGGGTCAAACTGTAATTTCCCCCACCATTTCAGGCCATGGCGAATCCAACGGCGGATTATTCTTTTCTGTGTAGCTTGTAGTTACTGAGATCTGGGAGTGGCAAAACATACAGATGGAGAATACTAAGCGATTGAAAAGAACTTGCCAGTTTTAGACTTTATGTGATAGGTTATTCCGTGATTTGAAACCAATGCAAATCCAACGGTTTATGACTCATCACTGTCGGACTTGTAGTTACTGAGATGTAGGAGAGACAAAAATGAAGCATACAAAGCGATCAAAAGGACCAGCCACTTTTAGAGTGAAAATTACACTTTCCCCCTCCCTTTCAGACCATGACGAAACATGACATCCAACTGTGTATAATTCATCTCCGTATGACTTGTAGTTAGTGAGATCTAGGAGGGGCATACCATAAGAAAATACATAGATAAAATGGAGAAAAACTAAGTAAACGAAAAGGTCCTGTCAGTTTTAAAGTCAAAGTTATAACTTTTTTCACTGTTTCAGATCGCGACAAATCCAACGGTGTATGGCTCAACTCTGTTGGACTTGTAGTTGCTAAGATTTATTGGCGGGACAGACAAACATGTCAAACAAACCCTATGTCTTCCCATATTCACTGACGTTCATACTGCTGCACTAATAAAAAAAATATTAATTCTCACTTTCTGTAGAAAAAATGAGGTGTCTAATTTGAATCTGATGTAATTGCAAGGGCTTTAACACTTTGAGTCCCGTGGGGGGGGGGGCTTAAATGATAAATGCTTCAGTCCAGCCATTTTAAGAATATTTTTAAAAAAATGTTACACAAAAATTACTCTTTTGTTGGAAACGAAATTTTCAGGTTAAAATGAATAAGGAAGGAATAATGTAACAAAAAATAATTTTGGATTTTCCAGTATTACTGTTGAATCCACAGTTTTGCAAACTGTATGGTCTTTTTTGTACGCGGGGAATGCATTCAAAACACACATTGTCCGATGTGCTCGTGTAAATTCCAATACATTTGACAACTGCATATATTCTTTGTCTCCTCCCATCGGAACCACTTATCTTGAAATTCCTGATCTAAAGGACAAACAGCTTCAGTCATAAATCATCATTTCGAACCGACTCTTCAGCTGCAAAAGAGTGAGGAACGGTGTTGCCAATTACAGGAACGGACTGCATGCATTTCCTTGCATTTCTAGTCAGTATTGTTTTGTTCGTGAGCTCTGTGAGTTTTGGTTCTAAGAAGTGAAAGAAATTTCGAACTTCTTTCTCCCGTGGTTGAGTGAATATAGCATGTAGGGAGAACCGCAAAATAGCCCTCCGCGAATAGAACCTCCGCTGAACGAGGTGACTCCTCGAAATCAAAGAAAACAATCTCCAATCGGGTCAGGAAGCAAATTGCGGAAGCAAAGTGTGCAACTTATAAAAATGTTCGCGAATTCGCTGGTGATGTTGTAAAAGCGCGGGTACTGTGTTTTACATAGTAAAAATATAAATCAAATTACTGCTGTCGCAACGAAAGTTAATAGAAGTACCGTTAAAAGGATCGCAAAAATCGAAAATATGACAGAATACCGGAAACCGACGAAGGGAAAAATTATGAAAAACAAAGTTACTTTTGACAAAGTTGATGGTTTTTTGCATGATATGTTACGCCGAATTACCAACCGTTAGGAAACTGTGCGAGAAAATAAATAAATAAAAAAAACGCTGAAACAAATTATGAATTTCCGTACTGCTACCAAACTTTATGGAGACTATTAAAAAGTATGGGTTTCTATTATGGAAAGTCTGCGCGGAAACCGGTTAGATCTGAAACTGCAGAAGTAATATATTGGAGATACTGTTATCTACAACAGGTTCAAGAACTTCGCGCTAAGGGATTCAAAGTCGTTTATTTAGACGAAACCTGGTTTGACACTAACACATGCAAGATGAAACATTGGAAGGACGACTCAGAAAATTGTACAGTGGCAGTTCCAGCTTGAAAGGGAGAAAGAATTGGTATTCTGCATTGCGGTGAAAGCGATGGTTTTAGCAAAGATGCACTTTTTGTCACTTATCAAGAAATGGAGAATGATCCAGCTGACTATCATGGTACCATGACAGCCGATAATTTTGATTTTTTTTTTGAAAATTCCTTATTTAAACGATTAAACGAATATTCAGTCATTGTATTTGATAATGCTAAATGTCATTCACGTGTTCTCGATCCCAAACCAAATATGTGCTGGAGAAAAGATGACATAATTGAATACATGAGAAAACAACATTGAAAGTCCCAACCCCATTCCTATAAAACCAGCCTTAGTTCAATTGATTAAGGAGATGTTAAGATTGTATGACAAGAAATATATAATTGATGATTTAGCTCGAACCTATGGACATGTTAAATCCCATCGAACAGTATGGTAAGAAATAAAAAGATGTGTTGCATCTCAAAATTTGAATGGGCTTCCTGTTCGTGAATTGGTCACTATTTTAGAGGATGGTTTGAACCGTGTGACACCCCAGAAGTGAAGAAACTATGTCAAACGCGTATAAGAACTGGAATAAAATTACCGTTCTTTTCAACCCGTTTTCGATAGAGAAGGGTTCGTAATTGAAGTTGTACAGTCGTCAGCGGAAGAAAGCGAAGATTATATTTCGCACACATTCATATACTTGAGTTAAAGTTTTGCATAAAAAAAATATTGTATTAGTAAAATTAGGCACTATGCTATTACTATATAAGAACTGTGATTAGACTTTCCTTGTTCATTCATAAAACTTGGCTAATCTCTAGCTATACAAACATTAAAATAAATTACTCACCACGTTAACGTCAAAGTTAAAATATAATAAAGAAACACTGAACTGCTGAACAAGACTATATTATACGTAAAAAATAAAATACACGTAACGTTTCGACCTTCTAGCAAAGATCCTCATCAGACATACGCTCTACGTGTATGTAGTCTTTACGTATAATCTTCACGTATAATTTTTTACGTATAATATAGTCTTGTTCAGCATTTCAGTGTTTTTTGATCTTAATTGCAAGACGTGCAACTATGTTTTGTTGTCAGTTTAAAATATAATGTAGTGCCAAAAATAAAACTAATTTACCAAACGTTGTGTATAGTTAAACACACAATATACATAAACAATCACAGTACTAAAGCTCAATCATGAAACTACATATTCACAAAACGCCCGTGTTAAATCAAATTTCATTAAACTTATTAGCATTACATAAAATAAAAAGCACGTACTCCTTTACTTTAAACATGCTACCGTTGCGCCGTAGTTCAGTGGTAGAGCCTTGGCGTAGCATTCGGGCGATCGTGGGTTCGATCCCAACGACCAATTATCCTGACTGAGTTTTTTCCAGGTTTGTTCCTGTCAGACCAGGCAAATGCCGGGATAGTACCTTCAAGATGCCTGGTTTAGAACGAATCTAGAATTTCATTTTGGTACCTGGGCCCCTAGCCGACACCTTCCTGAACCCGATTCCCTCCCCTATCCCGGCCTGAGCCTTAGATGCCTTAAGGCCATAAATAAAATTCAAAATTTAAACATGCTATAATAAATACTTCGCGCCCAAACATCACGTATTCAGAAATTTGTACAAGCAATGACCGCGCGGTTATTTTCCTGTCCGGGTCATGTGTTTACATACACTGCTCATAGGGTTGTTCGGAATTTCGGAACATTCCGGAATGGAAATCGGAATTCGTGAATCGGAATGACAATTTTTTTCGATTTCCGAAAGTCGGAATTCAGAAATGTCGGAATTTCGGGCATCATCACCAAATTGTAGAAAAGAACTGTTCACGGACATATCAACAAGACGTGTTATTTTAACAACAATCAACACTTTCTGGATAAGGTGAAATACAGTGTAAAGAATTCTTAGAAAGATCACCTGAACCTACGGTTTCTAAAGTCTATTGATAAAATTCTTGTATTGAAATTCTAGAGTAGCTCATGTCAAACAGAAGGTAATGGATCGGAAATTTGGAAATTCGGAATTTCGGGTTTCTAAATTATGAATTTGAATTTAATTTGTATTGCCTTATGACTTTAGGAAGCCTTCACCTAAGGACTTTAGGAAAATTATGCTGATATCGGACAGATGATGATGGGATGGTTAGTGGAATGGAGAAATTAGGAGCAATCTGGGGAGCACGGAGAAAACCCACACACATTGTGTTTGTCCACTAGTAAACTTACATGACACGAGTAGAGATCGAACCGACGAACGTAAGCTCCAGAGATGAGCGCTTTACTCTTGAGCCACTAAAGCTATGGGAAATCTAAAATATTGGAATTTCGAAATTCCGGGAAAATCCGGAATCCAAGTAATTCCGGAACTGACTTCGGACTTCCCAACACCCCTATATTGTAAGAAACCACGTTGCTTTCTTGGGACAGTGATACAATAGATATCAAATTAAATCTGGAGATCTAGTAACAACAGAACATTGCGCTCAATAAGTACAAGAATTGAAATGAGTACATACTCTTTTGCTCAGTTGTATTGGAGAATCTTTTTTATTATAAAAATCCTTTCCACTTTTCACTTCTTTTAAATCCCTTACAAACCTTTCCTTCTTATTTCCAGGCAGTACACTTAAATTTTTTATGAGTATCGGGCGGTGAATACAAAGAAAAGCACCATTACGACGGTTGCAGAAAGAGGCACTTGAAGTACGGCAACATTGGGCACATTGGCGTTAGGCACGAGCTTCATAATGTTCGAAGGTTCAAGTGGTCTCCTGATAAGGAAAGGGACTTTTGCTTTGCGACAGAGAATATATATATATATATATATATATATATATATATATATATATATATA
>JAGDQP010019851.1:2594-20047 GCA_022664845.1 Lepisma saccharinum | reverse complement strand
ATATATATATATATATATATATATATATATATATATATATATATATAGAGAGAGAGAGAGAGAGAGAGAGAGACAGACAGAGAGATAGAAATCATTAATGTACACTGCACTATACTACACTTCACAATATGTCCCTTCCCCCACCCATCACGTCTCTTTTGGGACACCTTGGTCACATGAAACCTACAGATGCAATAAATGAGATCATAATCAATAGCAGCAAGGAAAGCAACAACATAACCAGCACCAACTACTGAAAAACCAACTTCTGTCGCATCAGTCCGGAAGATTGGGACTACAAGGAGAGTAAAATTATGGATCCACCTATGGTGAAAGGAGAAATATCCAATTTAGGTACTAGTAGAGCCCAAGTCCTAGTGCTAAGCGCTATAGGTGAAGCTGTGTTTGACAATAGAGCTGACGTGTCTCTCTGCTCATGGGAATTCTGGAAGCGAATTACCTCCATTGTGGCACCCCCTAAGTTGAGGGTGGTTACCGACATTGTTCTAGTTGATTATACCGGTAACAGAAAAAAAAACGTGTTGGTAGAAGCAATGTTACAAGTCACAGTTCCTCAGAAAGATTTGTATGGTAAATTTTATGCAATTAAGAGTCTGAATCACTCTCTTTTGATTTGGCGTGACTTTATGAGCGATTTCGGTATTTACCTTCAATTTAAGGAAACCAAGATAAATATACCCATTGATGGATAAATAATCGATCTACCAATGGATCAGATTAAAGAAAATGTGGAAAACTCAGTCAATCGTGTGAGCCATTATAAAGCGAGGTCTACGGATCCCCGCATTGTATACGAGATAAGGACTTCAAGAGTTGATCCTTGCGAGTGCCACCAGGAAGAAACTTTCTTCGCCTCCCATAAGTGCTGTCCAATAATTGTAGTTATGATGCAGACATACTCAAGGGGCATATGAGACTATGTAGTCTAGATTTAGAGAACAATGTGTAAAATAGTGCCAAAACTTCCCAGAGCAGGGATGACACAAGTAGATATTATCAGTGCGATCTCACAGATAAATAAGGATGTACACACTGGCGACACACATGGACCAGTGTTAGAAAGGAATTGTTTAACTTATCGAAAGGCATTTGACTAAGCCAAGGTATTTCGTGATCACTACGACAACTTCAAGTCGACTGCTGGAGAAGGCGAAATCCATAACGAGGTAGAGCAGACGGATGCTTCAGATGAAGACAAAAGGAAACTGAATATGTTGCTCCTGAGACACCGATACGTTTTTCGTCTTTACCAGGAAACTGCAACGTGTTTCAGTATTACATCTAAGTAGATACCAGCGAGTCTAAAGTAAAATGATATTATCCTGTATCCTTTGTTTTGCGCACTCAAGTTAGAAACCAGACCCAGATGTGGTTAGAGATCGGAATTGTGTAGTTTTCGCTCAATAAGCACTGTCATCCGTTAGACGTGGTAGCGAAGAAGAGCACTGATGAAGTTTGAATATGTTTGGATGTTCAGAAATTGAACAAACATGTCCCTCTGGAGAATTTAAAGGTAGAAAAGGTCTCTGACCTTTTGTCTTGGTTTAGTGAATGACTTATTGGAGTTCAATCGATTTATCGAAATCTTCCTTCCAAGTTGAACTTACATAAATGTGCCGTGACCTATTATGTTTTAGCTTAGAAGGGCAAACGTATCATTTTAATCGAATGTGTTTCGGATTCCGCAACGGATGAACAAGCCTTATGTCAGCCCTCCAGATATTTCTTGAAAAAGCCATCAAGGACAGGATTATCGTATATGTTGATGACGTCTTGATACCAAGAAGAAGCGTAGAAGCACACCTGACCCTTATCGACGAACAGATCACGAGGATAGAAGTCGTCAAAATGACCGTCAACTTAAGACAATGCTATTTCTTGACCGAATAAGTAATGTTCTTAGGGTTTGTCATTAACCCATATGGCTGTCCGAAGGATATTAGGCAAGTGGCTATGATTCAGGAAATTCACAAACCTAGTAGCTTAAAAGCCCGTCAGCTTATCCATGGAATATTAGATTACAGTCGTGTTTGATTACAGTCGCAAAGCATGTCCCTTGTACGGCATGTTGAAGAAAGGGAACAAAAGGGAATGGAGCACGGAACACGAAACCAGTTTCAACAATATCAAGCTCAAATTAAGCAAAAGCTTCCTGCTAGCCCATGCAGATATGAAGAAAGATTATGGACTAATCGTCGATGGGTCAACCTTTGAGCCCCGAGCGGTAGTTGTATGAAATTTCATTGTAATTCCTGCTGACCATGATAACATTTCTAATAATGATTTACAAGCCCGAGAAGACGATAAATGCCTTCCTGCATATCTAAGTATTCTGCGGAATGGTGAGAAGAAAATATAAGAATCTCAAAACGTACAATAGAATGACAGAAGGAACCCTTATGAATAAAGATTTCCATAACCCCAACACTGCCGGATCGTGGTCCCAATATCAATGATCAGGATGGTGCTTAAAAATCACCACGACGAAAGTGGTTGTTTCGAGTATACCAAGGAACACATCATGATACTGGAGATTTATCTATGGAACACTATGTACTCAGACATCCATTCGTACATCAAGAACTCTTTTCCTTGCCAAAAATACAAACCGGATATACATCCAACTTTGAGGAGACTAGGTACAGTTGAAGTGAAAGGAGTTCGTGAAATCGTGTCATTGGACATTGTAGGAAAGTTGCTTATTCGTTCAGAAGGACACATCTACGCAATCACCGTCATGGATGTCTTTTCCAGATATTTCGTCGCTTACAAAATTCATAACACATCTACCAGTGATGTCGTGAAACAGTTAATGGAACCTACTTTTTGCATTTAGGAATACCCAAAGCCTTATTGTGTGAAAATGTCCCATGTTTCACTTCACATAAATTTTAATAGCAATGGAACATTGCGGGATAAAAGTGTTTCACATAACCCCGTACCACGCTCAACCAAATTATGTTGGCAGAATATACAGAGAACTAAATATGATATGGCGCCTGTGGTGTTGCCAGAACCACTCACAATGGACAACGTATTTGACTGACTTATTTCTCTTACTGAACTACACCATCTCTGACAGTTTTCAGATGGCTCCGGTCCAATTTCAGCTCAACGAAATATCTCTAATTCCTGTTACCAACCAGCTAGGTCTAACCAGAATTGAAGGCAAATGGAGTCTTAACTAATGGGATTAACCGTTACTCATGGTCAGCTGGAGAAAAGAAAAAACCGCGAAAACGATGTAGACCCAGCCAGGAAGCTGATCAACGAAACAAGAAAATTAACATCGGAGATTTAGTGTTCATTCGAAATCATCAACCCAGTGATGCGGGACGTAACTTCATCAAGCAGATGTTTGTGCTCTATCCGGTTCCTTACGTGTACATATTAAAACAAAGCAGCTAAATTATCTATCTAGTGAATCCATCCACTGGTTTAATGATCGGTCCTCAGTCAGAGGAATTTTGCAAATTATGGCAACCTGCGCCCGATGTCCGAAAACATTGGATTGATATGGTCTACAATAACAGTTATGCTGATATGAAAATTAGGATATCAGACAGTTTTAAGAATGGTGCGCATTAGATTTGGGAAATCGTGGACAGAATATTTTGTATATACGATTCCATACATTCCGATTGCATATATTGTGTAATGTGATCCTTATATACCGTGCTGTTACTTAGTGTGGGTTCAACCTATTCGAGCGCCATATGTAACCGTGTCGCCCACAGTCACATGTGATAAAGACTGGTTTTGTGTGTCAGTTCATTTGTCACTACGGAACATAGATGGCTCACTCGCTTGTCCACTACTCATGTTCGCTTTAAGTATTATTAGTGTGAATAAATTAACCAAACGTAATATTTAATTAGTGGAAATACATATATTGTTTTTATCAACAAGAATGTGAAGTAAACAGCGCATATTACCATATGTATAAATAATAATGTGTATGTTTGCAATGTTTTTTTAAAAATATTATTTGATAGCCCGAACGGATATGTAACCCCAGTCAGAACGTTAAATATAGCTTCTATTCTTTTGAGAGGCAGAACTTTTCTTATGATATATTAATGTTCTACACATTGAGTGAGATTCCTGGTGCAGCGAAAGCCCTGTTTGCGCTTCCTAGATCCGTGAAATTTTCCCACATGTTATTTGGAACATACTGTATGTATGTTTCACGGTTTGGACCATGGATTCCTGTAGCGGTGACATCCCTTAACTGCGGCTTCCTGCTATAGTGCAATCCGGGACAAATTGGGTACATCATAAGTATTCCCTATTACCGTCGTCGTGTCTGAATACATTGGAATACAATTTTTCGCATCGAAAAAAGTCAACATTGCGATACCTAGCAACATAAACCTACCTGCTACATAGTGAATGTCTCGCAATATGTCACATGGATATTTAACATGTTCTTTGCAATATATATACAACCGTTTACTTTGTGGATCTCGCAAATGATGATTCTTCTGGTTCAATAACTCTAGACAAATCTCAAAGCTCTGTAATTGTTTATCAAGTTCAGTTTACACAAGAACACTCGAGTCTGGCTAAGAATCAAACCCAGGCCTTCAGATTCAAAATCTGAGACTTTAGGTATAATATTAAACATTACGCTGCGTAACTGTAGCTTAACACCTGTTACAGTTTTCTCTTTCCGAGAGTGGATACAAGTAAGTAAATAAATTACGTCAACGACGTGCCCTTAACTGTGCTATTTTTAACCAAAGATTGCATTTTACCATTTTCAACCAATATTCCCAAATCTTCTTCTTTAACCTGACATCGATTTTACCGAGTAGGGGAATCTCTCATAATTCTAATGTATGAAACAAGCCACTCGGTGATCCACATTCTACAGAATTCTACATTTATCCATATTTGAAATGGAAATAAATCTGAAGTTTCTAATTTTTATAAGGAGCGCCCCTTTCTGGCGTGTAAGTATTATTATATTTTTATTTAGACACTGTTTAGGTTTGTAATATTGACTCTTTCTGATATAACAAAGATGCTGAGCGTTCGGGAAGTCGTGGAATGAAACCCAACGGCCTACCATACTGACAGAGGTTTCTCAGGTTTTATTTAGTCACGCCAGACCTGTGCCGTGATGTCACCTTCAAACTACGCAATGAACCACATCTTCCTACATCTTTGAATGTGGACGAAACAGCTCATAACGAGGACATTTGGGGTGTCATGCAGAATCCATTGCCTATATAGAAAAAGTTATATTCCACTAAGATAACATACATTAGACATGTTATTTGATGTCGTATTAAATAAAAAACAACGAAGTTTTCAAGTTAATCAAATAGCACTTGCTGTCTAATTGGTAGTGGCATCATGGTGACACTGATTCATTCCCCGCTCAGTGAGTGATGATATCATTTCCAACCCAAACTACTTGAGGTAGAAACAAGAAAGTTGGTATGAAGATATAGGTAAAGGAAAAAAATTCCGGCATCATGAAAGAATGTCTATCTTGTATCCAAAATCGCCACCAAACCTGTTGTTGTATAGTATACATAGCCTAAACTGCTGCGAATAACTAAATTAAATTTGGTATGTGGGTACATTGTAACTAACACGTTAGGAGAATATAACAAAATATTTCCAAACACGCTATCTTGGATCGAAAAGGTGGGTGCAAAAATTCATTTTCCACACCATTTTAGAGCTAGACATACGAAATTTGCATAAATGTGTACTATTAAATGTAGTTTAGGAAAATATTACAACATTTTGAAGAAAGTCGCCATCTTCTATTCAAGATTATCGCCAAATCCATTCTTATATATAACACAGAAGCTAAACCTCTGGGGTTAGATAAAACAAATTTTGTACGAAGGCACATTGCCACTAGTAGGTTACGAAAATATTCTAAATGTTCCAAGGACGCCATCGTGGATCCAAAATGGCGGACATCAATATGCATTTTCCACACAGATTGAGCTATAGATACGAAGTTTTGCACAAAGCCGTATTATCACGAGTAGTTAAGAAAATATAAAAACATTTTTAAAAATCGCCATCATGCATTGAAAACGGCCACCAAAATACATTTCCCACACCGTTCGATTGAGATATATTATATTTTATACGAAGGCGTACATCACGTGACATCACGAGTAAGTCACGACAATTTAAGAAAACGTAAAAAACTTTGCCATTTTTAATCCAAACGGTCCCCCAAGTAATCATTTTTAAAACCATTGAAGCGAGAGAAGTGAAATTTGGTATGAACATGTACCATCATAAGACAATAGAGAAATTCTTCCCTATGGGGCGCAGTCTACCAAACATTCTGATTAAGATAAAGAATCAAAACCCACAAAAGTCTACGTTTGGGGGAAAGCCACCGCCCGAGGAAAGGGGGCAGCGCTTCCAGCAAAATAATGCGAGTACACATTACCGTATTGGCCCGAATATAAGCCGCGTTTATTTTTCAAATTTCGTACATGAAAATTTAAGGTGCGGCTTATTTGCGCGGCCGATAAATTTTCACATGTAATAGAAGCCATCTGTCAGCCTTATGTGTGAGTGGAATCTCTCTTCATGGCACACAATATCACCAGACTCTATCATCAAAGGATTCAAGAAATGCTGCGTGTCTAATTCTCTGTATGGCAGTGAGGACGACGTACGTTGGGAGAAGAATGATGGTACCACTAGCGGCAGTGGTGAAACAAATACCGGTACCGGTAGTAGTGAAGTTAGCAGTGACATTGGGGAAGACTCTGATTAGTTGTACCGGTATTTTTTGTGATTTACCCACATTATACGGTAACTGAAGAAAAATGTGCTCAAGAGTGAGCCTATAGTGTAAACAGAAAAATGTGATAAGAGTGACTCTATAGTGTAAACAGTTTTGTAACTGGATAATGTGACAGGTAAATTTCTCTGCACTGAATTTTTCTCTTTTTTTTCTCCTTTCCCCACTAAATTTAAGGATGCGGCTTATACTCGGGTGGGGCTTAGATTCGGGCCAATACGGTATTTAGAACACTTTTGTGGTCGCCAAGTCACTGACTCACTCACTGGCTCTGTGATGAAAACCACCATATCAAGCTACTCGAGCTAGAAACACCAAATTTGGCATGAATATGTATTATAAAGAGTAGGTTACGAAAATATTTTAAAATTTTAAGAAAACGCCATCTTGGATCCAAACTGGTGGAACCACAAAGACCACTTTCCACAACGTTTGAGCTAGGTATACGAAATTTGTCATGAAGGTCTATTATCAGGAAAAGTTTAGGAAAATATAATGTTTTGAAAAGGTTACAATCTTGGATTTAAAATGGTTACCCAAAAATATTTACGATACGTTCCCGGCTAGAGAAATAAAATTTGGTATAATGGTATACCATCAGAAGTTTATATTAGTGAGGTTGATGGGAGCGTTAAGTTGAAGTGGGTGACGAAGGAAACAGAATATACACTTTTGTTATATCGCTATTTTTAATCCAAACTACAATTTTGCACACAAATGAAGCTAGATAAACTGAATTGTTTATAAAAGTGTACATTCATGAGTAAGTTACAATAAATGGGTCAACATTCCCTATGGGCGCGCATTTTCAGTATGGGAGCCCAGTCCCGCAGAGGGTCGAGTTACAATAAAGGGGGAAATCTAACAAAACCTTGCAGGGGACAGCGCTTCAAGCAAAGCAAAGCTAATAAACTTCATACAATTACATGTACGTTTCATGTATCACATTCATTTTGACTTACATTGAATAAAACTTATGAACTGAAAATTAATGGAAGAGGAAATAATACAAACAGTGGATTTGCTTAATATCACTGCCTGAATTTTAGAGGAATAAAGGACACAAATAAAAACTAAATTCTTTTAGCATAATATTTCTAATAAAAAGAAAAACGTTGTCAACAAAGGGAAGTAGTTTGACCCTGCAGCTTCACACATGCACGCACATTGCTTTAGAACTAAGATTTTTCTGTAACATTAACCTTGTTATTTCTTTATAGCTTACAAAATATATCACAAATCCTATATCTCCCCTACAAGCAAATATTAAAATCTGGGTCATATAAATCCGTAACTATAGAAATCTCTCGGCACTAAAAATTCAGTACCTAGAATGATAGAAATTAGTAGCACCAAATTTGGCGCATAGATTCCGTACGGTACATTAAACAAAATACTAACTGTACCGCTCTGTGGGAAGTATTATGGTGTGGCGACAGTAGAACCGAACTGCTGAAGAGGAATGAGTGTTCAGAACGGCTACAAAGCAGCGATGCATAGTGAGAATCAACCCACGGATTATTTATTGGGTTACGACAACTCATGCGTCTTTGATACAATTTCAACTGCATATCAATTGTAGTTGAGAGAGGTTGCTGCGTGAGAGGAGTTGTGCGAGGTCAGGAGTGTATAATATACGATAAGTCATGTGACCACACCAATCAAGTAAGCAGGGGAACATTGCGTCCAGCCATCAGGATTAGGTCATCACGTGCCACATGCGGGCGTGTCGTTACTCAGATGGATGTATGTCCCGGCAGAGCGTACACTAAAGGGGGCACAATATGTGCCACTGCATTGCCGATGTATCGTTGGATGTTAACAATGCGTCAACGGGCAGAAGACCCGAACGAGTGTGGAATCCAATGGCACTCCATACCTTAAAACCACGTGTCGGCTTAGATTTTCAAACCAGTTGATTTATGTCAAGAAGCTTAATATAATGTTGAATGTTTATTATAATATTTAAACCATATTAAGCAAATTAAAAACATGGTTCGGAACCACACTAGTTACGCTCCATGGCGATTCAAGAATGGACATTTGCCGAACAATGTCTGATTTTTATATCAAATATCTCAAATTGTTCCTGACGGAATTTTATGTTAAGAATACTTTTTATGCTCATCTCATATTGAAAATTAAAATATTAGTTTTACGTGTATTACGTTATGGTAGTGGATTTTAAGCATATATGTAACTCCACACTAGTACGCTACTTGAAACGCGCAATTTTAACTCTTATGAACTATTATCTATTGCCAAAGCCACTAGAAAGTTAAGTTTGCAATCTTTACTTTTTGTTGTGAACACACAATTCTTCCTTGACAAAGAAACAAATATTTTTCTTCCTAGGAGCAATTTGAAATATTTAAGAACGAAACCCTTTATTTTTTTTTTTTTTGGCAAAAGGGTATGAAATACATGTAGGCAAAGAGTCAAGTCATTAAAACACTATGACTTTTCGCATGCATACTTTGGCCTCAACGTCATGGTTCGGAATTATAGAAATTTAGATTTAAAGAACGTTTCTAATTATTCGTGTGCATACAATTTTAATAATTCAAATGTAGTAGTAGCTTAGGTTATGTAAAATAAATGAGATTATTAAGTTAGAGTGGTCAGAGCGAACTTGCTCAGAGTACATTGGTGACAACACTAGAAAGCTTTAAAAGCTACCATACTCTAAGATTCAAAAGGAAACCTTAAATATCTTGTGATAACATTAATGTTAAACAACTAAGCAGTAAATGTCATCATCCCATAGCAGGAATTTGCTCACTAAATTATAAGTCAAAGGAAAATAAAATACTACAATTTCTTAGGCGTAAAATATTTCCCGTACAACAACAGCAGATGTGTAAAAGAAATTCGACGTGTCATAGTAACGAACAGCACGTTCTGAATCATGTACGGGAACTCTATCCAAAATATTCCCAAGAAAATATCGAATTACTATCTCTGATAGTTTCCAGTAATTCGGACCCTTCATTCGACGAGCAGCACTTATTGTTGAAATTATTGAGTATTATATGATTCCTAATTTTCCTCGGAGCGGAAACTCTTCTTCCATTTTTTTCCACGCAAGTACTCTTTGATTTCTAATGCCATTAATAATCGATCATCAATCGTGTGAAAAAACCTACTACCTATCTTTCTCAGAGTAGCTGCGCTTGAGTAACCCCCAATCAGAGAAAAAAGAAAGAAAATGATAATTACTTACATCATAAAAATAGGGGCCTCGTTTAATCAAGTAGGCTTCTTGTTAGGCCTTCGAAAGTGCTTTTAGTCAGATCATCGACAGCTAAAGATCAGAGACAGACAGACCGTCAGAGACTTTGCTAGTAGAAACTCTGTCTGTATGTCCGTTAAGCTAAAGTTGAAGATCAAGATCTTTCGAACAGTCATTTTAGGAAGCTTTTTTTAAAGACGTATTTTGACTTATTTATATCGTGCTGTATCAGTGTTCGAAATTAGACAAAGTTCCATCAGGCAGATGAACAATAAACAGAACAGACATTTCTTACCCATTGATGTTCGTGACTGTGAACGTTTATAGAACTGTATTTGCAACTTCGAGTTTCTTCAATTCATCTTCTGTGAGACTAAGAACTTTTAAAGGCCAGTGGCGCTACCTACCTTGACCTTTCATCAGAGTTTAGGTCAGTTGCGGTCTTTCGGATATGAATGGTTCTATGTGTTGTAAATTTGGAAAATCTGAATTTTTAGTATTTTCACAATATTTATGTTATGTTAGCTTGATGTAAATGTTGACCCAATGAGTTGTTCGGCATGTCTCGCTGATGTTGTCTGATAATCACTAAAACTGACTTACTATTTTTACATGACCCTGTTTGGTGGCACATAGTAAATTTAGGATTTAAAGGTTTAGTCTCAATTTGTCAAGAGTCTAGGTACACATCTTTATTTTCAGCTTGTCTTTATGTCTAATGTCTTCCCCCAAACAAGTGCTTGCCGAAAGATGTTATTTCCTATTATAACAACAGCTATTTACTGTTGAATGACTTATTCCATTGGTGATACATCGCTTTATATTGTTAGACAACAATACAATTTGTTGTAAGTATAACCATTACAAAAAAACTGCAACCTTATATCCAACTCCATCATTAAACGCGGCGTTTCTGAGGGTATCGTACTAGTATGAGCATCGTATGAGGGAGAAAAAATGATTGGACTGCCAAAACCACTTTCCAATAAATTTTACATGTGAGTTGCAAGTTGTACACATGGTGAACATACAAGTCGTCATTGACTCCGATTTTCAGAGTTTCTGATGGTGAACCATCTGAGATATTTAAGGCCCAAATTCTTCATTTTTTTGTGAAGGGTAATGTGAACGCCCGGAAATAATAAAGTGCGCTGATTCAACAACATGCTTTTCGTATACATAAATGATCTTATTAGATGTAAATATTTAAATAATTTAAGCCTTATATTCAACCGCTTCACAAAAATCAGTTGGTTTCAAAATCCATGTTCATACATTTAATTTATAATTTTCAAACTATTTTTAATATAAAAAAATAGTTTTGAGAAAAGATGCTACCATATCTTCAAAGTCAAACTTCAGTAGCTAAACAACGGGTTTTGCTTCATCTCTCTAGGTATTCGGGCTTTTGAGAGTTTAATTTTCTGTACATAGCCGGGCGATCCAAATCGTCACCTGTCACGTTGAAAATATTGCCAGCTTTGTTAAAAAGTGTATATATTTTTTAAGTGGATCTGAAATACTGCGTGTAAGAACCCACTTACGATAACTATGTATAGCTTTATTTCTTAAATGGTGATGCAACCCTTTTTTCCAACATTGGATAATTTGTCTTGGAATAACCGTTAACCCATATATTCCTGGAATTTTTTTCGCGTTTTTCAGTCTTTTTTTGATATGTTGCTCTATGTTGATTATTATTCGACAAAATAAAGATTTTTTTTATTTACGTTTGCTGTTGAGATACAGGCAAAGGTAGAAAACGACTCATTGGGAGCATCATGGCTAAATGCGTGAGCCTTTTTCGACTCATAGAGAACATATCGTTGCGATTTTTGGTTATTCCCAAATTTATTGCAACACTACATGCTACCTATACTAATACTATATTTTGTTTTATTACATTGCAAACTAGTACACCTTGAATGACAATTACATGCATGTATATTTTGAGGTTACACTTACATATTACAAATTGGTAATAAATTCAAAATCAACTACACAGTCCTCTATACAAAGTTATTGGACAATATTATGTCACCTAGGAGTGAAGAATTATAGAAAGGTTTTACTTGTGTAAATTACTTCTTATCTACTGTTACATATTACACAATGCAGGAAAATGAAATATCAATAGGAAAAATTATTTTATCAGTTTATGTCAGCATACTGCGGCTCTTAAAGCTGATGGAATCTTTCGAAACACTTGTCGTTTAGGAAGACGTTATATTTCCCGCAAAATCTGTTAATTTTGTTTTTGCATTTTGCACATCGTCTCTGATGTTCTGCCAGTCGTATTATATGTTCCGCATAACATTATCTTACAGCAGGTTCGAGAGAACGAGAGCTTGCTGGAAAACCAAATGAAGATATAGCTGAAACAGCACCAATGATTCCGTACTTTCCAAGAAGGAGAAGCAACGCTTCTTCTGGATTTCAAAGTCTTTCTTATACCCAGCATTTCGGGAAACCTATAAATGCCAACATTTCCGCCAACGATAATGAACAATTGTGATTTCCCTCCAGTGCAGCGTATCTCACACTTTATCTCACCATTTGGAGGATAAATTTATCTTCGAAAAACTTCTGAATATATTCAACTTATCTCCATTGGAGCAGGAAATGATTGATCAGAAATTGTTATGTCGTATCGCTTCAAAATATTCACTGAACTTCTAGGTGATTTTCCTTGCTTTTTTATACATCCTTCATTAACACTCGTGTCTTTAGACGTAGACGGAATCGCCAAGTCATTACTTACACTATCGCAATCTAAAGCTTGGTGTTCAGCCTCAGATAATAACTGGGAACGAGTTATTAGGGGACACATACTTCTCATCACGCGAGTCTTCGTCGGTTACCTCATTCGTTTCTGGAGGACAAATGAATATAGTTTGTTCATCAGTTAACTATCCTTCCTCTTCTAGATAATCAAGAGTATCTGACAATGTAAGTGGCCTGAAACGAGAAAGAGACGTTTAAAATTGCGATATAATTCCTTCTGAAGATAATAAAACAAATTATGAAATATTATAGGCGTACGTTATGAACAAATTCCTGATTTATAAACCCTTTGAAATGTTGCACCGTTCTTCTAAAATATAATTGATTTATAGTCAGATTATGCAACAGTTATGTTTAACTGGATTTGATTTGGTTTTTCGAAAGTCTATAGCTTCAGTAGGAATGCTTCCATAGGGTGTATATTCTAAAGTGCTGTCAAACCTGAATTTGAAGATCCGTAAAACATATTGCAAATTAGTGACGATGCACCCTTGTTCACTATCTGCAACTAAATGGTTTCACGGTTGATTATACTTTTTATAGTTTTGTCACACAAAGGAGAAGCAGAATGTCTTTGTGTCTTTGTACAACACTTACAAATTGGCTTCGGTATCCCTTTTAGTGCATTTGGTATCTTATTATAGTATAAAAATGTAAGTTTGTAATATTTGTTAATCGGCTTGAAATACTTTAGCATATTTGTGATTCAATCATATAAAGTGACATTTTAAAGATGTAGCTAGAAAGGGTCATTTGTAATCAGAAATTAAGAAAACATGTTACTTATTTTAGTCGCCGTATTCTCAGGGGATCGAAAGTAACAAATTCATATGAAATAGAAAATATGTAACATCTAGAACAGGATATGCTAATATCATATATAGTGTCGGAAAGCAGGAACCTCAGTAAAAGATTTCACATATTCATTTAAACTAGCTAACAACATAAACTTAAATTCTAACCTTTCTTTCTTCAGAGGCATTCGTGAAAGCACCGTTGTCAGCGACGTCCTTCAAACAATGAACTACAATCTAGCTGCTTTGAGAAATTCAGAGTTCAGCCTATTAAGTATGAAAACCATTCGTAACCGACTTGAAACATTAGTTACTGCAATTGCGCGAATTCGAAAAGGAACACAACCAATTTTACAAAACCACTTCTCTGGGGTCGTAAACGACCCCTAGGGATTAAAATGGTTTCTGTGCACCTGTGTTGAACCAACACTGCGCTCAACCGGTTTTGTACCGTCACCAGATTTGACCAACATGACTCTTGGCCTGAGATGTTTGTCCTAAGCCGGCTAGAGCTGATTAATGTGCTGTTGGTCTTTCGAAGTGATGGTCCAACGCTCATTCTGTCCGAGAATACACTAATTCAACTAGGTAAACCGAAATGTAACTAATTATTAGCTCGTTTAGTACAATAACACTTTCTCTGCATGTCCGAGAGCTAAATTATAAACATAGTTTTTTTTATAAAATATATTGTTCTAAAATACAGATTTGTACATTAGATATAACGAAATTGTTCCATTAAAGTAACTAATATATTAAGATTTTATGTTACTCTCTTTAAATATTCACTACATGCTGTACTTGTTTTCATGTCTTCTATAAATATATGCATATTTTTTATAAATCTTCTCATATTCAATTGTAACATGTTTTATTCCATATGTTAACACAATACAAACCTATCAAGATATTTTCCAAAGGATGCTGAATCCCGCTAAATAATTTTTTTATGTAAATAGAAGTTTAATTTCGTATAATTTGTAAAACTAAAACAATAACTATTGATCATGGGGTTACCTACTTTAGGCATATATGTTGTTGTAAAGTATGGTAGCGCACATAGGGTAATAACAGTATTCAAGTTATTTTATATGACCATGTTACTTACTTTTAATACAATATGTAAAATAATGCCATATCAGTGAGATATGATGGCAATAGTATTCATAACATGAAATATTAATAACTTTGCTATTTATGAATTTCTCATGACTGGGCTGAGTAATAAATATTGAAGGCTACTAAACAAACTAAGAAATCTGGCTGTGCCACACCAATCTCAAAAGTACATTGAATTGTGTAATGTAAAGAAGATAAATTTAATTAAATATACGTGAATCTATTTATGTAATGAAGTACTATACTGACCGCGAATAATAAATTCAAAAGAAAAATATTAAAAGAATGGGAAATTAACAACGAAATAAGAAGGTAATTCCAAACTAAACAATAAATACAGTTTGATGTTTGTAATGCGCTATTCTCGCTCAAGTTAATCTAGCATATTGATCTTCGAACTTTCACATAGAATGATATTAAATACATTAATAATAGCTTTGAGAGGGAAATCATAAAGTCTAGACTGCAATGATTATGTTTGGAAAGGAAGTGTGCTGTGGTGCTGATTCTACTCATTTTAGGAAATTAGCAGTAATCTTATTATTTAACATGCTTGAGACCAGATGTAAACAGTACCTAGCGTTAAAATACTAATTTTAATCGATAGAAAGGAAATATATAATTCCTCTATGTTTTAAAATGTTTATGACAGAACAATCACTCCTTTTTCTTACTTTGAATTTTCATTAGACGTACTTGCTTGAGGAAAAATGATAAATTTTATTGTAAAATGTTCCAAGCGGGAGATTGAAAAATTGCACTATTCTGGAAACATGAAACCGAATCGGTTTGAGTAATGTTCATGGTTTGATCCACAAATGCTGCTAGAATTTTCAGATTGCAGGTTCTAAATCCGAAGTAAGGGAGATTAAGTAGAATTTTACAGGGTTTCCGTCGATATTTAACAGTAAAAATTAAGTAAGTAGAACATGTTGTTCAATTTAAAGAAGAGGCTTCCCTCAATGGAGTATCGAGCGGAATGGCAGGTTTTATGTCCATTTTCATATAATAACTTGAGTTAAAATAAAGTGAATAACGCATTCACCCACTGTAGTTTCTTTCGAGGATTCAAATACATAGATTAGTATACGAATATAGTGATGAAATTATGATGACTTAATAAGAAGCTAGACAATCCTCTATAGTAAATTACTTTGAGGCAAATATACTGTTTTAAAGACAGTTTTATTTCTCTACAAATATATTAAAATACTAAATACTGTAGTATAGGCATCATCATTAGTTATGTAATAGGGCACATTATTTTTTAAAACGGGAATGGAAAGTTCATAATTTAGAGTTTTCGTATCATTCCAACAGGTTTTTCTGGATTATTGTGGTGGCTGTATTTATGGTCATAACAATATCACTTATTCTTGAATCCTGGGAAAAGTATCAGGAGAATCCCACTGTCGTTACCATCGAGAAGAACTACAATGAGTGGCACATACCATTACCTGCACATTCTGTGTGTCCAGCAAACGTTCTGGTATTTCGCCTGAAGAAAATTCTCAAGGGGTAAGTATAATATTTTTAATGTCAACATTAACTTTAGGTTTTAAGAATGTGATCGGCACTTGAACACTACAAATTAAATACACTATTTACACTTATTAAATTTTTCAACTTAATGATATCTAAGTATATTCACTTATTTCATATAAGTGAAAGGAGAAAGTAAGTATTTAATGTTCCTTAAAAGTGAGTATTTTCAAGTACTCCCAAAATTTTACGAAACTAAACAATCTCTTATTTACCTTGCCCTTATTTCACTCAAGTAAACCATAAACTACTTAACATTTGTAATAATGACCGTTGCAGCAATTAATGCAATGAATTAGGACGTGTTTGAGTTTAATGAAATTAAGTACTATGCCATGCCGGAAGAGGAAAACGTCAACGTCGTAGACAATGAACGTCATAGTACACCGCTGAATACTGATGTATAGAAACGACAACCTGAGGTATGACCGGTATAATGATCATTTTGAAGTTAAACTTGTCAGAAAGTAGACCAGATCCTCCTTTCCAATACCATACCAAAATCTCATTTTTCACTTTTTAGATTTTGATTGTTCCTTCCGTGCAGCCTTCAAATTGTTTACAATGGCATGCGCACTAGAAAAGTCATATTTTAAATAAGCTTTTAACACAATTATTTCACCTTTACATCCCAGACAGAATTCCAACATTAGCAATTGTCTTTCTGTTACCGAAACATTAGTATCTTACCATGCAGATTTATACACACACCTTGTTAAGCTAAGGCGTTGTTTAGTGCTAAGTTTGTTAGAGAAATAGTATGATTTGAAACATGGTGTCTGATACAGTTTTCTTAAATATTGACTACCTTCTTTGTGTATTGCCGACTATGAAATTCTCACTAATATGAATATGCATTAGAATTGATACTTTATGTGTGTTTTATCATTTGGTGAAGAAGAGTGTTCAATATATATCACGGTTCAGTGTTAGCGAATTCTTATTAAAAACAGCTGGGATTCAATCTTACCGCGTTGATTTTTTCGCTTAGTACTTTTCCTGTGTATTGAAAATTACATTTTGTGCAAACTTGGATGCTCTCTTACCCCTTCTACATTGTCTGTGTTGAAGTGAGAAATGAAATGCAATAGCTTGCTAGTAGGGTTAGGCATCGAGACACACATACACACACACACACACACACACACACACACACACACACACACACACA
>JAGDQP010019850.1:18349-28830 GCA_022664845.1 Lepisma saccharinum | reverse complement strand
GAAATTTTGTACATCTGCACATATTTACCATATCTCCTTAACGGCAAAAGCTCATATTCCTATCTTTAACATCTTTTTTCTTACGGGGCCCCCAAATCGTCGATTTTGCCATAAACTCTTGTTCCTGTATAACATGCTTCTGGCAGTGCTAACGTTTTCTGACGTGAAGAACTTGGCTCATGCACTGCCGTGCATGTTGATATTATTCTCATAGTGTACAAGAAATTGTACTATAAAACTATTCAAATAGGTACAATTCTTCAACATATAGTTGGCAATCGATAACTACAAATAAGTTAAAGACTAGTATTTGAGCTAATGCTAAACATTATCTCTACGTATATGCTTCCCTTTTACGATTAACAAGAAATTAGATTTCTTAGCTTCTGTCATATCCTGCAAGTAATATAGCAATCACGCAGAACACAAGTTCAATATTTGTGTTAATGTAACTTTAAACGCTCATCAGTATTAGGAAAGTTCATATATTTATGGAGATGTATTATACGACTTGTTTGTCACCTGCAAATAAATTAACATTTGTTTTTATGAAAAATAAAATTGTAGAGTACTTTTTGAGTAATCGTGTCAACAGATTTTACTCATACACGCAAATCACCAGTAAGACCGTTACTTCGGTATGGGAAACTAGTTCGGCTTGTTATATGGAATAAACATGTTACACTCCTTTCTGCTTTTCATCACAGAGTTACGCGAGTTAATATACCTATCATCCATTAAGTGTTCACCATCTGTTCACATTCAACTGAAACATTTCCATTAAGCAACTTCCTGTGACATGAATGAGCTTGAAAATTCGATAATAGACGGTTAAGTGGGTGAACATTATGAGGAACTAACTTCAACGATATAATGTTGGTTACGAATATTTCACTTACTTTTCTTATATCCAATTCAATATAATGTTCATATCTACTATTTTTTAATAATATTTACTATTTTGTTTTCCTAATTTGGATCTATGCTCACTGAATGTGTAGAGTTTATTATCCTACGTTGGACATGAACTTTTCAGTGCTTTGTGAATGTTTCATCTCCACGATAGCTTACAATACACTTTTTACTACTTCTACGTAAAACATTCTAAGTACTATAGTTGTCTATACATTTTACATGATGTACTAAAGACTTTTTTTTTTACATTATATTGCTCATTCACGTTTGCATGAAACAAATGTACGCAGGAGGGACTCGATTTTGGTTTCATGCAAACCAGCGCATGAACTTATTTCCTTCTTCGTAGCTCAGGTAGTTCTGATAAGCAGACTACCAACGAGATATCACGAGTTCTGTCTCCGCATCCACAAAAAAAAATGTGCTTCTTTCCTGTGCTATAGAGCCCTCTATTGATGCGTTCTAACTTCAACAAATCATCTATAGAAGATTTCAAACGCACAGAATTAGTGAAACCTTAATTTTTTGTAATGCAGAAATTATGTTTGGAAATGTAAAGGAACTTCTTTTAGAATGTAGAGTGAACAACATGAATCACTTTTGCGTTTCAACAACAAACATCCCTTTCTGAAACACTGGCTGAAATTTTTGTAGATTAAGGAAGTAAAAGCACCCTGCACAAAATCAATGGAAAAAGTATTTCGGCCTTTGAAATTTTGGATTTCGATAGTTCATCGAAACAAAAGTCTCAATGGGCACAAGTCATGAAAATTGATATCAGAGCTTCTGTGAAGCTAAATAAGTAAAGGGTCACCTGAAACTGCTTATACAGCCCGAATGTTTTTAATAAGTATCCTACTGTTGGTTATTAACGATAAACGATTGAATAAAGCAGGAAGGAATGTAGTACTTGCTTCTTTTCCTGTACCATGATATCTCCATGAGGTATATCATTCTACGAGAAGAAACTACTACAATGATGAATTGATATACAAATATGAACTTGTATGATTTTGCTGCACCAACCACTGACTTATTTTTGCCAGTTTTCTGAGACATTTCATATGGAACGTTAAATATTATTATACCTGACTATTTCAAGGTGTGTAAAATTTATTTGCGCCATTATACCCCCCCCCCGACCCTCCCCCCCTCACCAGTCAGATCTAAGAGAGTCAACAGAGCCGTGTCGAATGGCGCAAATAAATCAGTCAGCGTTGTAGTAGTTTTTTTCAATTGCTATTCACTTGTAGGATATACGCAGTAGGTAGGTAGGAACTTGAATATATCATTGTGATGTTTACACAGAAGGTCAAAGTAAGGTACTTGTATTTGAAGGGAAGGGAATTGTAACCAACACAACAAACGAATCCAGTAGGTAAATATTAATGGTTTTCTTTGGCAAGCGGTAGATAATGAAGGAAAAAATGTTAGAGAAACAGAACATAGTTATAGGTAAGTAGTGCGCGAGAGTCGTGTCCTTCTAAGCTCTTTGAGGCGGTCAGAAACCTACAAGAAAACATGTTTGTACTCAAATTCATTCACAATGACAATATTTAAGTCTCGAACAAAACAAAATTTTTAGGTACTGTCCAATGTGTAAAGTCTGTTGCGGTGATATTTATCCAGCATCCTCCTTACGATTCATACCTTGTTCTCTGTAACTTCGGCCTTTCACCTTACGTCAAGATTCAGTTTGGAGGGAGAAAGTTTGTGTTAGAAGACACGATAATTGAAGAGGTTGAAAAGGTCTAAAGTTAATACACCTAATTGAAAGTTGTAGTAGTTTTTACTCTATTAGTTTGGACGCTCAAAAAGTGTAATAACAGAATGGTAATTACTTTGAGAACACGAAAAGTATTTATGTAGTACAACAAAACTTAAAGAGCACTGAGCGCCGTAGCTCAGTAGTAGAGTGTTGGGAAATCGTGGGTTCAATCTCAACGACTGACCCTCCTGATTAAGCTTCTCCAGCATTTTTCCTTAGTCACATAAGGCAAATGCTAGCATGTTACCTTCAACTTAGGCCTTGGCTGGCACCTTTCCGCATCCTTTCCCCTCCCCTATGCAAGCCGGAGTCTTAGATACTTAAAGGACATAAATAAAATTCAAATTTAAATACAAATATATAAGGAACTTCCTTTTTAGAATGAACTTCGATCGTTTCTAACTGTGCACTTCCATTGAATTCAATACATTTATGTCCTTTAGACATCTGCCGAGATACGGCATTTTGAAGGATACGGGAACGAGTCAGCCAGGGGTTAAGTTGCGGGTTTCATTTCATTGTGCCTTGGTGTGAATGAGGACAAACTTTAGAATGACCAGCCGCTGAAATTAATCGGCGAATCTACCGAATTCAAAGCCTACCCTCAACTTACTGAGCTACGGCCGCTCGGTCTGTGGAGTCTCATGAGTAAGCAGAGTTGTTTGCAAAGCTATGCTTCTTAAACAAAATCGCTCCTTTCTCCAACTAAAGCATAAATGGTAAAATTTCATGACAACATATTGCTGAAATACTTAGCTTCCTGAGATAATATAAGCTGTCGACTGAACTTTATTATATTAGGTCGGAGTGTGCATGTGTCTTTAAGATATTAAGAAAATATCAAACATGCTACTCGAATACAACCGACATAAAGTTTGCAAATGAACGAATTGCTAAGTTTTGTTTTAAGAAATATCACAAATTTTGAGTTTGCTAGTATGTGATTAATCTAACAAATCAACCAAAACAGATAAGCAATTATTTTGTAAACTACAGATGCTTGGACACATTTTGGCTCTCTCAGAAATTTAAAGCAACACATTTTACTTGCAGCATTTTGTGATGACAAATACTGAACTTACAAGCACCCACTATTCGTGCTCATAATTTGGCCTGGTTTGTAATTGAGAAGTTCCCTGGAAGAACGGCTTAACTCGCATTAAGTCGTTTTTCCGTTTCTTGGTCAATTAGCTGTGTTTGACCTCCATATATAAGAATACTAGCTGATTTTCCCGCTGGCTCGTGCAGGGTCCATAGGTTTCTCTCCCCCTTGTCTCCACCTTTGCGAGTTGTCGAACCGAAATCCTAGTATAGTCGTTGCTAGTGAATTGAAAGGAAGAAATTTTATGTTTGCTCACTTGAAGGTAGTCAACCTGCCAAACTACTTTGTGGTGCGGGCTGCTCAGCCTGTACGGATATATCTGACAATCATTGATTGAACGTCCGTGTCCCCAACTTTCAAGGATGTCAAACTTTAAATGCGTTAATTAATCCTTCTAGACCCTAAGGAATATATGTTCCAAATTTAGTTCGAATCCGTTAAGGAGTGTAGAATTGTATAGCTTTCAAACAAATAAACATACAAACATTCTCACATTGCAATTTTATATAGAGATAAACAAATAACAGTAGACTGCCAGAGGTGAAAGAAACAAAAGCTGACGCACAAACCATTCACCCGTAAATTGCTGTTAATCCACAAATGTGGAGTTACTTCGAATGGTGTGGAAGCCTTTGCAGAACTTCAATTTTATTAGCTAGCAACACTGACATCTTGGATATTTTTGCTGGTGAGGACCATTACCTAGTGGTTTCCGTAAGGTGTCGAGGGAAAACGTTGCCAGTTTGACGGGTAAACGTTAAACGAGTACTTGCAGAAACTTCGAAAAAAAAAACTCAATTTGAAGTTAGGTTTGTCAACACTGACAACTGAAGAACAAGCAGGGTTACAGATCCCTACCGTCGTGTTTGTTTTATTAGAATAGTAATCTTGCAAACTTTGGTACAGATCCGTTAAACAGTATAGAAGATATTGCGATATTATATTTAATCATAAGGTGGCAATGCTGACAATTGAAGGTGCTTGGGGATCTGGAAACAATGAAATTTGTTTTTCTGAGTTGCCCAAGAACATTTGTTCCACATTTGATGTAGATACCCCTTCCAGATGTTCCTTCTATGGAAAATCGGCTTAACTTCTGTGATTGATAATTTTATTATTTTCGTATCAGGGATTAATATAGCTTTCCTGTGATTCATGCAATGCCTTCCTAGGAATATTAGCCATATAAATGCATATTCTGTCAAGCGACTACAGCCACAGGAAATCTGGTAAAATCACATGTTAAACTTTCGAACCAGTTTTGCTGAAAAATGCGTTTTCAAGTTAAGCCATTCTTTTAGCGAATTTCTCAATTAATTTTGAGAACAGATCATATACGACGATTTCGCTTTCTACAGCAGTTCTTCTAGCCCCGATTGCACTGTACTACACAGAAAAAGTATCTAAGGTCAGAATAGACAAGTTTCGGTATTCAATACAGAAATTATGTTAAATCTTGGAGATCGTTTTGTTAAAAAGTTTCTCGTGGATTTTGGCGGACATAGTAATTTTAACAAAATGCAAAATCCGAAACTTATCTAGCATTTCAATATCCTAACTGATAGTTTTACATGTTAGTTGATTCGGAAAAGAACATACTTTCAAATGGTATCATAAATGGTTTGTTAGGTAAGATAAGATAAAATGAGTTGTATGAGCGGTAAGGTTCGTTAGGCGCGTAATAGGTGACATTTATTTTTAATATGTTCTACTTTTCATATTCTTGTTGTCTTTCCTCTTCCACCTCTTCCCACATTAAAAAATAGTCAATATTTTCTAACCCTATGAGTCTAGGTATTGTTAATCACTGCCAGTTACTATAGTGTTTTGTCTTTAGATAAATCCAAATGACTTACATATATTATAACCAACTCGGTTTGGCGCGTAATTAATGTGAGTTATATGGGGTTGAGAAATTTTTGAAAGTAGATTTAAGGAACGATCAACTATCCAATAAATGCAATTACTTTACTTATAGACATTTCTTAAATTCTACTGAAGGCATCACTTCAAAAGGGGGTAAATACCATCTTTTGCTGGCTTCAATTTAACTTAAAATTTATGTGTTATCACTGATGGCTGATATACCGACACTTATAAGGTATTCTTGTTATATATGTATCTTCTATGTCTTGCAATTAGTATGGCTGCTAAAATTATACTAGATTTGAAATAAATGCTATTCTCTTACACGTTTCAAAATTTTTGGTAGTAGTTAGTTCCTTTGGATATACTACTCTTCATTTAAATAACTTTGATACCATGGTAAAGTTTTTTTTTGTTGATATTATTAGATTTAAGGTGAAGCAGAGAATACGACATTGTAAGTATGAGCAGAATTTATTGTACTCTAAAAACAATACAATACATAACTTTGGCTAAGAAATTATTAAAGATACTTTCGTTCAAGACAGTTTTAAACTAACATCATTTCGCGTCTAGAACTCAAGTTGAAAAAAAAATCGTACAATTTACTATGTTTGGATTCTTTTTTCAAATTCTTTTCTCGTATAAATATTTTTGGTAATATAAACTGCAACAAGGAAAGAGGCAATCAGACAATTACAGAATAAATCTATTTTCTAAAATGTTTTCAATTGAATATAAACTATTTTATTGAGTCAAAGTTGTTCGTGAGAAATAAACATTAAAAAAACAAGAACATTGTTAGAATCAAACAACATTTTAAGAGTTAAGATACAAAAATTATTTCATGGTGGGACGCTTATATTTGTGATGGCTTCACTTCAGTTTGTAATAACTTTACCAGTTTCTGAGTCGTAGGTAAATAGAATCGATAAAGTCTACTCGTGTCATATAAGTATCTAAAGAATTATCACAAAGGCTTGAGGAATTTTAGCCTCTCTCAATCTACAGTATTTTAATGATACTTTGTGTAACACTTGACAACCTGTTTTACATGTCATGTACTCACAATTCTCAAAAAGGTGAAGAGCGTAAATGCAAAACAAGTTAAATATATTTTTCGAAAGAAAGAAAAACGAGTTGTGGCTATCATTGCCTAATTAAAGGTGTCTTGCACATAAAAGTACAATATTTTGTGAAGAAAAGGTTATAACCGCCAGTTTATACGAGGTATGAAATTGTTATTTGGTGCAAACAAGTCATATCCAAGATAAGGTTTGGTGCAAAATAAATTAAAAGTTATATCAATTTTTAATTCATTTTACTTACATCTGCGTATCGTGTGATGCGTAATTTTTGTTCTGCATGTCAGGTTATGTAACAGTGGATGTGAATAGGGAGGCGTTGAAATTATTTGAATTAGAAGACAAATAGAAAATACAGTTGACATGGTGGTGATAGATGCAGAAGGAAAGATGGGTTCCAGGAAGAAACATCGCTATGAAATATATCGGGAAAGAATAAAAGGAAGGTATCTATTTGCTTCTTTTACTTGAGTGGAAATCCTAATCTTGCAACATATTGAAACAATGCACAAAGGTCGTATTTTAATGTTATTTGGGCGTAGTTTACAAGACATTCGTTCTCAGGAAATTATTCTTCATCCAGGATAAAACTACGTTATTTTCAAGTAACATTTTGACTGCGTTTATTTACTCTACAACAGTGCTAGATTAAGATATTTGTGGTCGCTGGGCTATTGGCTCTGTTAGGACCCCTTTTACACTTCCCTTATGGTCGTAAGGGTTACTGATTTACTTTGGTCGGACCACTGAAGCAGTTGTGGCCCTGGGCTATAGCCTCTTTAGACATCCCTTAATCCGGCTCTGCTCTACAGACTGATCACTTAATAACCTAATACGCATGTTGTTTTTTTACACAAATACAAACTTCTTAATGCCATTCAAACAGCAAAAAGAATTAATTTTATGAAAAGGAAACTGTGCAACGACATGTTAATAAAAGTTTTAGTGAAGCTGTTTCAATTTAGTTATCTCTTTCGCTTCCTAAGAGAGAATGAGATCATTTGTTTCTGCTCCTGCAGCAACAAACTCTTGGAGGCCGATGTCAGAACTCAAAGTAAGATATAGGCCTATACATAATCTTTTTAAAATTAGTCTAGTGAATGCCAGAGAAGATCAAACGCTTGTCTTCTACAGGAAACTACAATAATCCCAAACTACGGGAAACCATGTCGTACCTTACTAGGATGGTAATTATGTTGATCTGGAACACATAAGTATTTCAAATTGAATATATAATCTCATCATGATTATGTGAAAAGCAAGCAATATATACTTTGGTGGAAATCAAGTTATACCCATTTTTTAAACTCAAATAATATAATGATTGAAGGATATTGAAGGACGCTAGGCACTACCAAATCTTGTTAGTGCATACGAAATTGGATGGAAAAGCATCCTTGTGGAATTAAATGTAAATACATTTTATGAAACATTTTGCTTATTTCTGAAAAATAAATGTTTTCTACGTGTATAACTTGTTTTACGTTTTAGCTCTTCAAGTCACAATATAAACTGATTTCGTAACACAAACTTTATCACTGTTTCCTAAACTTCAATGTTTTAAATGCCGACCGCAGTAGCAATGGTTTAAAAAAATTAAACGGGGACTACAACTTTCCGTACTCTTTGTATTACTAGAATACATAATTCATACGTCCATAATACCGATAAGTGCTGCGCTATATTCTTTTAGTACGAACTCTTAATACAAGATATAAATACTGAAATCAGGAACAAGTTCCCAGGTTAACTGTTTCAAAATTCTTTGTTTTACGGGATATAATAAAAAAATCATTTAAAAAAATATAATTTTATATAAAATTTACAGAAAGGTACATTTTATGAGTTAACAAAAAAGCGTAGAAAAATGTAGTTATTTCAATTTTAAATTATACATCAATTCTCCTTGGAATCCTGGTGAGAATGTTTCTTATGATGATGCTCTTCCGTTTTCTTATGATATGTGTGTTGGCTGTAGACATTGTGCTTATGTTTGTGAACATGATTGTGGTGATGGTGGATGTGGTGATTGTGTTCGTACGTTATATATTCAATCCTCTTCGGCATGTGAATCATGAGCCTGTGAAAGAAAATAACTGGAATCATTAAAATGTTCTATCATTTGACACACCCATAACTGATTAAAAGAAATCTAAACGAATTGTTGTGAATACCTATTCGTTATTTCATTATGCTTAAGAAGGAAAAGGTCTTGATGAGACTTGCAGTTTACGATTGAAACATGTCACCGAATATGAATTTATATTACTTGTTGCAAGTTTTGAGAATATCGAAGTTGACGACAGCACAGTAATTATTGCATATACGGCATATATTAGGTGCAAGTGCTATGAATTTTGGTGGTGCAGGTACGAAATAAACTCATGGGCATAATTTAACAAAAACTCTAAACTTATTCAAACAGTAACGTAAACCTTATTCAAGGTACCTTTATTTAAATTTATTAAAAATCATGTACATTTTCAAAAGGAAAAAAGTGTTTACAGCGTTTCCTCCTAAATATTTTAATTCTCATTTGTCAAACAACCATTATATCAATTTAATCCAATTTCCAAGAATGAAAACCTGTATATAATTTAAATTTCTAGAGCTACATGATAAATGCTACAATCTTTGGTTAAAGATAAATCATAAATCACAAAATAATTTTTACCTTCTATCCTCTTGCACTTAGCACCATGAGTCTCCGAAAATGAAGAAATAATTCTGATAAAAAGACATGCACATAACAAGCATTTACTTGAAACTATTATAACACTATAATGAATTATATTAACACTTTGAAACAGATGGTGCAGATATATGATTACCGATATATAATTTCATGTAACCTGATTTGGTTATATTAGACAATTTACAAATCTATTGGCGAAGGAAAAGTAACTTATTTTCACTTTTTCCTGCAGCATTCCAATCATCGTCTTAATAATTGAAGCATTACACCGAATAATGCTGTATGGCACATGGCGGAATGTGCTGAATAACCAGTGGAATTGAGCAGTACGGAACATGACTGGCATATGCTGAAAGGCTCGTTTCGCCATTGGCCAAGAGATGGCACTAATTAATATGCTGGCAAACTGGTTTTGATCGAAACATACTACAAGTTTTATCCGCTTTTTTTTCGAATTCAATTAAATGTGCCAGACAGCGTTATTCAGTAGACTGCTTCAATTGTTCTCTTGGAAAGCTGAAAATAATGTTTGTGTCTTACGCACGACTAACCACTAAACAAACAATATTATATCAAGGAAGTGAATTCTAGTTTACGATACCAAAAGGCATCTTAACGGAACATCATCAGAGACAGCTGGAAATGAAAATCAGATTAAGGTATCAGGATACCCTATTTCAGCTTCTACTAAATGATTAAATAATTACACTTAACTGGATATAAAATAATAAAATATTAGATTGAACTCTGGCTTTAGAGTGTTTTCGAAAATAGTCTTTGTTCCCAAAAATATTTTAAAGAGAGAAAAAAGATTTTAAAAAAACACTCTAGGGGATTTCTCTGTATTCCGACACAGCGGAATAAACAACTCGTGTCGAAAACCAGAACATATCTAAAATGCAAGCTCAGAAACCATCGAGAAGGTTAAAAATTTTGCTGGTCAAATTGACGTACAAATCACATAAACGTGTTAGCAATATTTAGACTAAGTTTTGTAAGTAATAAAAGCGAAGCAAATACCAACCACTACACTAACGCGAAACGAAACGA
>JAGDQP010019850.1:0-12804 GCA_022664845.1 Lepisma saccharinum | reverse complement strand
GAACTGCTTCCACCGGGCCAAATCATTCCTGCGGACTCGCTGCAGTTGGAAAATGTGCAACAGACAATGCAGCAGAATGAGCCAGCATTGGTTAATTGCAACAACGATGTACTGTTCCTTGCTGACAATGTCTGACCGCGTGTGACGCAGATGGTCAGAGATATCATACATCGACTTTGCTGGAAACACTGTACCATCTACCTTATTCCCAGGACCTTTTGCAACGAATTATCATCTTTTCCATTCCCTGGATAACCACTCGCGTGGGAAATCCTTCGGTAATGAGGCAGACTTGCGACAGCCACTAATACCTTCTTTGCGTCCAATACTCCTCTATTTGACCGCCGGGGCATTGCGCAGGTGCAGGAACGTTTGGCAGTACTGGATGCCAATGGGGATTATTTTGAGAACTAAGGGCAAGTGGCATTTCCTGCATATCTTTTTGCTTCTGAGTATCAAAACTTGCAAGAACTTTATTGTTACCTTGCATTTAGAGATCTTTGATGAGTAAAACGAAATTATAAGAGTTAAGATACACAAATTATTTTATTATAGTGGATACCTTAATAATAAGTTTGAAATCATTTTAAGCAATTCTTAATCCATGTGTATGTAGAGTCGATAAAGTATAGTGTGACCTGGTTACTATATTAGTAGTTAAAGATTATCACAAAGACTTGAGGAATTTTAGCCACTCTTGATGTATAGAATTTTAACACTCTTGATCTATAGAATTTAAGAACACGTTTTATATATAATACGTGATACAAACAGTACGTTGTCCAAATAATTACTTACAAGTTGCAGGAATCTGAGCATATGATTTGATCAGACAAATTCTAAAATGGTTTACCTAAACTTTAATCTTTCAAAATATCATGGCCACAATAACTATGATATACACTTTTGCAAAGGTAATGAAATTATATCTTTGCTTTCCGTATTGCCAAATACGTAAGGAATATTTCTATGCTTAATAAAGTTCCTAAAATTTACGGTGTTCATTTTACCTTCCTGAGTACTCCGTTTATTAAAGTACTCAGGAAGGAATATTTCTACGTCTAGAATGTTAATAAATGCTGGAAAATATTATTCTAGTACGAAATGGTAATACGAGATATAACTGTTGAAATTTACTAATCCCAGGTTAATTGTTTCACAGCTTTTTTTTTTTGGAGTATAATAAACTAAAACCTTAATTAAATATAATTTTATTTGAAATTTAAAAACAAAAATAGTACATTTTAAGCGTTAACAGAGAAGCTTAGAAAAATAAACTTATTTCAATTTTAAATAAAACATTAATTCTCGTTGGAATCCTCGTGAGAATGTTTCTTTTGATGATGGTCTTCTGTTTTCTTGTGATATGTGTGGTGGCTGTGGACATTGTGTTTATGTTTATGAACATAATTATGGTGATGACGGATGTGATGATTGTGTTCATATGTTATATATTCAATCCTCTTCGGCATGTGAATCATGAGCCTGTGAAAGAAAAGAAGTGGAATTATGAAAGTCTTCTGCCATTTCACACACCCAATTACCGATCGTAACATTAAAAACACGCTAATTAATTATGTTTAACGTGAAAGAGTACGTTAAGATTTCCAGCTTATGACTAAATCATGGGGCCGAAGAAGGATCTATATTAACATCTGGTAATTTTTTAGAAAAAGAAAACGGAGTACTATCGCGTGCAGGAAATTTGTGCGCAAAAGCTGTGAGTTTTGACGTCTCCAAGTAGTGGATTTTATCATTGGAAAGTACATTTGGTAGAATATATGTACTAATAGACATAATTTAACTGAAATCTTATAACCGGTCAAATCTAACAGACCTTTTCCCGTCACATGCCTCAATTTATAAATCCTTTATTAAGAAATTGTAATGACTGCCCTATAATACATAAGCTCAGTATTACTTACAGTAGATGAATGCCCTTTATTATCTAATGTTTGTATGTACAAAAGGGTTACGAAGCTACATGATATAGAAATCACACAAAACGGAAACAAAAATATCTTGGAATCATACATAATGACGGGGTAGATAAAACACATTTTTTTTCATCTGATTATGTCAAAGTATGTGCGACTACAAATTTTGGCCACTCGAACGCAATTACTTAAGGAGATATCGATTATATAAAAGTCAGATTCTTCCCTGTGGAGAGTGATCAAAAAGTGTGGAAATGTCCTTATGATTTTAAACCGTTGAATTAATAGGAAGAAAATACACAGTAATGAGCACTGGGAGGGAAGAATGCTTTACATGTTGGAGGGTATGCTCTTCACGGCCGTCACTTTAAATATTGATTTATTTTCTTAAATGGAAAGTCATATAATATGTGAATCTAGGCTAGTAGATGGTTGCGATGAAGAACAAGCCCTCCAACAGGTAGCGCCTTAAACCCAGTAATTGTTACTGTGTATTTTCCATTTATTTCATTCAGTAATTAAAAACTATAAAGAATGTCCAACCTTTTAATTGCACTACACAAACAGAATCTGGCTTTTATATAACCCAATCAATAAGTTTGCCTGTCAGTAAACAATGCTCTAAGAAACTTTTCGAGAAAATCAATCCTGAAGTTTAAAATAATACAAAATTGGTATTACAATTATGGTTAAACCAAGCTAACTAAAAAGATATGCTACGTTCCATACAGTATTTTCTTATTTTGTAAACGTATTTCATTAAAATCATAGAAAAAACCTAAAGTATATTTTAAATTTTATAATAATTTGTTGCATTACTGGCAAGAGTAAATTTATGTTCTTTGAATTTTATGATAAAAGTAGAGCGTTATTACATATTTTTAGTATGCAAATAAACAATATAGGAGAAATTAGAAGTTGTTAGCTACTTTAACTTACCCATAATAGCGACTGAAAAATCGGTAATTTTCCAGATTCAAGGTAAATCTTTCCGAACAAGAAGAATTTTTCAACAGATGTTTACTGAGGGTGAGTCTATATTAGGACAAATTTCTGTGTATGCAAATGTTGGTCAGCACTGTATCAGAACAAAGAAATCATCGATCGTTTCTTTTCTACTCTGGATTTTGAAAGTAGAAAACAAGACAAAGAGATTATATTCGCATAATTAGTTACTGGAGAAATTACAATATATATGTATGTATATTTTGGCACAGTGCACTACAATAGGTTTAAACACCTGTCACAAAATAGAAACATAAAGAGCCGAAATGATTTACATGTCCTGTCTTAATTAATTTGAAATATGTCTGCTAATACTGTTCATAGGGTTGCCAGGTACTATAACTGCGTTTGTTGTATGTATACGTATGTGTTTAAATATCTACTCACACAGCATGAAATATTTACGGTACATTTTTTTTTTTAATATTTTGCTTATTTTAGAAAAAGGTTCTTTTCTGGAAAATGATTGAAAAGCAGTTTCTAAAAACAATTTATTTCATATTTGCAAGAATTTTAACGTCACGAGGTTATTTTGTAAATATTTCCATCAAGGATATATTTTTAACAAAATGTAGTTAACAATATATTTTCCAGTACTATTTCAAGCTTTTTCTTCAATGTGCTTGGAAACAAATCCATATAGGTACACGTTTTGTCAACATGTATAAGACACTTTTTATAAACCTACGTTAAACATTAGGAAATTTTAAAGTTTTTCAACATAGAATTTCGAGGTGAATCCCATAAAGCTAATGAAAATGATTTTAGTTCTCAGCATGTGGTAACCCTGTGAATAGTGATGACAGAAACATTACAAAATGATTGAGAAAGCACTTAAAAATCATTTCGGGTATTTTATACGGATTTGTGTGTTTAAACGTTCTGCAGTGCATTGTGCCTGCATATACACCGGTGTATACTAATTTGTGCGGTAGTTAATGACGCATATGTATTGTGTTTGTCTCTTTTTCTTTCAAAGTTCGGAGTAGCACAGAAACAACCGATGATTTCGTTGTAATGAGACAGTCTTCACCAACATGTGCGGGCACACAAATTTGCCTTAATGTAGACTCACCATAAAACTCGCTTTCGGGAGAGCTATGTTCTTTGAAACACCGTAACCCTTTTTATAAAACACCCTGTATGTGTTGAAGTTTATTAAATAGTCACATATCATTCCAAATTAAAGTAGGGTTTCTAAAGTTTGTTCTGAAACATTTTAATTTACCTTTGTCAACCAGCCATTATTTATTTTGAATTATATAAAATTTAAATTACATGATGTGTTTATTAGAAACTTGAAATTATCTGTACTATTTCTTTTATAAATACTAAACAATGTAGCACAAAGATACAATATACGTACTGTATTAAATGACGGTTAAATCTGATATTTAAATCATTCTACGTGAAACACAATGGTCAGATTATCAAGTTTATTCTGATACTTTTATGTATGTGTGTTACTTGCTCCCAAAGAATAAAAATTTATATCACAAAACAATTTTTACCCTTTCTCTCCTGTACTTTGCACCACACGTCTCAGCATATGAAGGAATAATTCTTATAAAGAGACATGCATATAACAAGCATTTACTTTTAAACTAATATGTTATTATAGTAGAATTAATGATGTCAATACTTTAAACTGGATGATGCAGAAACGTGATTATATAATTTCACGTAACTTGAATTTGTTATATTACACAAATTTCAAACTCAAGAGCGAAGAAAAAGTAATTTATTTTCACATTTTCCTGTAGCATTCTAATCATTGTCTTAGCAATTCTTTCATTGAAAAGTTAAAAATCACGCACGACTAAACACTGGACAAACAACATTTTATCAAGGAAGTGAATTCCATTTTATGACACCAAAAGGCATATTGTAGAACCTTATCACAGATTGATGAAAAACGAAAATCAGACAAAAAATTAATAACTTACAAAAGTTTAGAAAGTAATTCCAGGTTTAACTAAATAATTAAATAACTACAGGACACTTAACTGGAAATCAAATAATAAAATCTTAGATTGCATTCTGAGTTTTAAAACCTTTACACAAATAGTCTCGGTTCTCAAAAAGTTCCTAAAGAGCGTACATAAATTGTGAAAAAAAAATACTTCCTCACCATCATCTGGTCTTACGTAGCTAAGGAAACAGCATTTTCTTCTTGCGAAACATAAATTAGACGAAAAGCAAATTCGAGAAACTTCAAGAACATTGGATCTTTTTGATTATGAAATTGTCATACAAATTCTTGAACAATACGTAGAATATGTTTTGTTCTCGACGAGTCTCGACAATGATGTTTTAATTAGAGTAATACTGGTTAAGAACTTCAGAAAGACGCAGGAGACAAAATTGGCAAGTACATGGAAACTTCACTTTTCCAAATATGGCATTTTGTAAAAATTAATTCCAAGTAATTAATTAGACAGAACAATCATTGTTACTGATGGAACAAAAGCCTCACTAATCAAATAATTTATTTATAGCACATAGAGACCAAAATTAAAAAAGAATTCTGCAAATATCAAAGTATTTGCAAAGCAGACAGTTATGAACACCCCTTTCGAGCACCAGTTTTCATCACGTACATCTGTATCTCGAAGAACATTTCCAACATTGGCATCCCAGTGACGTCTCGCACTTCCCAACGGCCTATTTCCCTCCTGCTTCACAACCACGATAGAATGTAATCTTCGTTTTTCCCTATCCGAGCTAGACGGCCTGCCCGGCCACCTTGGTAGTCGTGATTTCATTGTTTATATAATGTCGAGTGAATCATACAATCTTTGGAGTTCTTCATCATACAGTGTCCTCCATCTTCCGGTTATCTCGTCCCGTTTCGATCCGTATAGCTTTCCCAAAATCTTATTTGCAAACACACGCAGTTTACGTTTATTTTCAGAGTTATACTCAAACTTTTGTAACCATAAAGTACCGGTAGAATAATGGTTCTGTATTTTGTTTTGGTTTTCAAATTTAGATTTCTTGATACTCTAGCTTTTAGCTTTCAAATTTTATATTTTTCTTTTAGCTTTAATTTCTTGATAACTGACAACCATGCTCCTAATATAACCTACAGCAGAGTAAGAAAAGTAGATTCAGAACCATACGGATCTCATGACAGTACCCATGATCTTGATAGCTTAACGAGTCGATGTGGATAACGCAAGTTTGGAAGCAGTACAGTGTAAAATTATAACAAGTTTTGCACCTGCAAGCTAAATTCAATCCTCATTTACAATTATTTATAGTCAGTTTTAAATAACATGAATATAATTTTCGGAAAGAGCATGTCAAATACTACAGAAACCAACTAAACTCAATTTCGAAAATTAAAAAAAAAATGGATAAGGCGAGTTTTGCAAAGTCACGCCTCAATTGTCCGAGTTGCAAATAATGCATTTAGGATTCAAATTAAGCTCTACCTAAATAGCTTGGAACTAAATTGTTTTGAAATTTTGTTTTCTCTGCTTAGATGGCGTGTTACTGACAAACTTTTACAAGCAGTTTGGGTATACTTTTCATATTGCAACATGTTCAATACGTGTTATACTTCCACGAAACCGTGCAATAATTTATTTAATACACAGAAGTGAAATGTGGACGTAAGAGTTTATGAGATTTATAGTCATACTAAAAGTATTCAAAAACTAGCTTCCTTTCTCTTAGATATATGTATGATCGCCCCACTGGTCTAGTGCTTTATTGTCCAGCACCAGTGCACCGTTTGGCATTTAGAATGTTGGATAACACAATGCAACGAAATAAAATATAGACATACTTCACATTAAAGGCCTTAAAGTGGTACAGACTCATACCAGAATAGCGTGTAGGAGAGAATGTTCGAAATTACTAGGCAAGCGCCTAGTTTGTAGGTACAAACCCGGTATTTTCTTTGTGTGACTGAGGGAAATCCCTGGAGAAACCTGTGAGCGGAGTGGCCACTGACACTTCAAGAATTCAATTCTTTCTGGTATCCACAACAGCCCTACTGGTCTCGTTTTCTTCACAATGGTTTGTCTGATGCTAAACCTGCCTTAATAACCACTTACATCGCATTAGTTTCAAGTGGTCAGTAGCACAGATTCCACTTTAAAAATAGAAAACAAATCTATGCTACGCCTATCAGGAGATAATTTCTACCTCATCTGCATTAGTATGTATCTATGTACATCTAATTTATTGGAATATATTCCACATAATACAATAATTACTTAAATAATCAAATAAGCATCAAATAATCAGAGATCACACTTCAGATATGCTGGTGCTAATTACCTCCGTACGTACATTAATCCTGTCTCATAATTATCACAGTTGAGGTTTTGTGCAGCTCATGAAATTGATGTTAGGATTTGTAGTTCACATTAATATAAATTATTCTTAACTCCTTTTAATAATAAGTTTGTCAACTTACTTCAATTTTCAAGTTGTATTTTAGCTGAAGAAATTTGATATTTGCAGTGTTTGTAACAATATTCACATCTTATGCTCTTTAGCCCTTTAAATAGGAAATACGTTTCTTCTATATTTTATGCTTTATTGGAAACATTTATTAATCTTGGCATGCATCTTCAATTGTATCAGCTGGCTAAGAAAAAAAAAACTGGTGCTTATTACCCCTGGTGCTTATTACTCGGCTTTGCAATCATTTCTGTACAACTCAATCTCGGTCAAGACCAAAGACAAACAAAAAATAATAAGAAACACCTTTTAAATATATACTTTTCTTAAACAATTCGTACTAAAAAGTAAAAAAAAAAAATGTTTAGGCATAATTAAAACGAAAAGCATGGGGCGCGCTCTCATATACTATTACTTTATAAATTCTTCAATTTGAGGGCCTATGCTTTTCTTTTTAACCATACATAAAAAAATAAGTTTTTACTTCTTAGTACGAATTGTTTAAGAAAAGTATGTCTTTAAATAGTGGTTTTTAATTATTTTTTTCGAGTTAACTCGGTGTTCGAATACTTTTTAATTTCGGTGTCCGAGTACTTTTTATCAAACTAGTGATTTGTGAACTACTCTTAAAGTGTTCTGCAATCGGTCAAACTCTTCATCGTTGCAGGCTAATATTTTAGGTCCGTATTAAAAGGAAATTTAAAATGTATCAATATATAAAGTAAAAACGGAGTATTCTGTTATCACTCGACTTGCGTCTCTGTGCAAAATTTCATCATTCTACGTCGTCGGGAAATGAGTTAGATTAACGTTGCAAGGTTTGAGGAAACCACAAACGACTGTGAAGTAAAGAAAAGAATGTAAAAAACAGTATGAGCGCGAATGGATCTATTGATTCTATGTACGTAGTTAGCTTATTGAGTTATCATGCATAAACAAAATTAGTTTTTACTTCTTAGTATGAATTGTTTAAGAAAAGGATGTCTTTAAAAAGTGCTTTCTAATTATTATTATTTTTTTCGATTTATTTCGGTGTTCGAATAGTTTTTAACTTCGGTGTCCGAATACTTCTTATCAAGCTAATGATTGTGACCTAATTCTAAAGTGATTGGCTCCTTACTAGCCAGACTATGTTCTAAAGTGTAATTATACTTGTGTAAAAAAAAAAGTAAAAATCTATAGAAATACATGTATCGACTAAGTGTCTTCAGTTCGTCTACAGGACTCGCAGTGATAGGTTAATCCTTTGATTCCCGAAGGTGTTCCTGAAAAGGAAGTTATTGAATACAGCTTAATCTCGCTTTTATTTCTAAAGTAAGTAACATTAGTTAATGCTATATACATTTTTTTCCTTTGATTAACGAGGGAGGCGGTGAATGAAAAGGGTTACATAAACTTAAAACTTTGCCTCTTCTACGGTAAAGGCAAGAAAATGAAGTAGGCAACGATTCCCCAGCGACATTCCACTGAGGCCATGCGAATACAACATAGTAGTAACCATCGCTACAGGGTGTTCAGAAATAAAGTAGTATTTCCAAGTTAAAGCTTAATAACATAGCACCACCCGTTACATCTTCTCTAAGATTTTCGAGTCTTATCAGTCCCTTCAGTCGAACATCGGTATGATACCTTCAATAGAGATCCTGTTTATTAACTTCTTTATCCATTTCTGAGCAAGTCTGTTAGCCAAGGGAAGTTATCATTCCGTTGTGTGAAGGTCTTGGGCCGTAGCTGATATTTTGTACATAATTGCAAATCAAGTTCAGAAAACACGAAAACATCCCTCCTTTTTATTGTTTCTCTATTACAGCTATTTTAATATTACCACGGAAGGAATATTTCAGTCAGAAAAAAATATTGTTACGATAAATACTTCTAACAATAAAATCAAATCTGGGAAACAAAGGGAAAATAATAATATTGTTAAAACAATACTACCAATTTCTCCTTTTTTTTAACTGAAAATCATATTCACGCCATGTATTGTGTAGATTATCATGAATCTTTCAGGCAGCTACTGCTTTTGCGTTCATTGTTAAAACTGCTCGTGCTGGATAAGATTTGCATAAGGTGTAGTTAGGTAGTCTTTATTAACAGCGAGTAATTATTCTAGTATTGGTCTGTATATATTTTCAATTACTATTTTGTGTGTGTGTTTGTGGGGAACCGTCTTCTAACTTTGTAAGTTTTTCACCCCCCGCAAGGAGGCATGTCCCAAATGTTGCAAACCACTGCTAGAAATGTTAACTTTATCTCGTGGTTTTCAGTTCCATAGATTTAAAGTTAATGGAAAACAAAGAGTTTTTATCTTTGCTCGAATTTCCAATGTTCATCCTACAAATTCAAGCCTAGAGAGGCTTGAACTTTCAGGGAAGAAAATTCATAACCAATTCAAGAGTTCGATCAATGCCGATTTTTATTTTCCGTTTTTGTTCATTGTTGAAAGAGCTTCATGGTTATAGGTTTTCATATTCACCACAATAATCAAGAGATTTCAACAATGAAGAAAAACGAAAATTTAAAAAAAAAATCGGCATTGATCGAACTCTTGAATTGGTTATGCACTTTATTCCCTGAAAGTCTGAACTCTCTAGCCTTGAACTCGTGAAAGCAGTATTGAAATTTCGTGCAACAATAAACATACATTAGACATATACGGAGATAGTGCTGCCATCTTTTGTTGGAGATCATTGCTATACATTATCCTTAAAGTAATTGAATACTGTAAATTATTTTTCCATTTTTATACTTACATTTTCTTGTATGTAGATACAACCACCGTCTCAATAGTCAGCACCAAAATGCAAAACAACTGAAATCAATAAAAAAATGTGTTAAAAAATTGTCATTTTTGTAAGTTTGAATGAAAAGCATGTACTATATATATCGATCCCAAATTTTAACGGTAAACATGCACAGAGTGAATTTTTTCTATAGCTATAGAAATTTCCTGCTATTGAGTATATTGAAATATCTATAGACCTGCACACAGCTTCTCGTTACCAAAAAAATAAAATGTTTCTCGTTACCAAATGTGAACAACTAAATGTTTCGTTTTCAACATTCTATAGAGTTGAATGCTCTTTTAGTTTTTAATATACATGCTCTGAAATTAATTTTAGCACATCCTTTTAAATGTTGAAACTTTAGTATATTAAAATACTTAAACTTTAATTTACAACTGACAATTTAAATGACAGTTGGAACATTTTAATATCTTACTATAGTAAAGGTTAAACATTTATATCAATGTACTAGAAGTAATTTTATGTATTATAATTGAAATAGGCGTTCTCTACGTAATGTTGAAAACCAAACATTTGGTTGTTCACGTTTGGTAACGAAAGACATTTTATTTATTTCTGTCTAGTCCACACGGATATTGAACTTTGCGTACTGGTTTGGAATTTGAATTGATTTTAAGGTTTTCAGGCAACCTTGGCTCAGGGCGAGCTAGTTTAGAGTTTTGCTTACATAGTTCAGTTTTACCCTAGATAAAATCTTCCTGTACTATGTGAACTTATAAAATGAACGCTAAATATGTATTATTGTATAAAATGCGACTTGTATGAGGGATTTGTGGCCCATACATTTTATGGTACGGGTCACTACACAGCTTCTTCCAACCCACCCAAAAAAACAGGTTTTACCATCTCCCCAAAATCTGTAGCACACTCACCCGAGAGAAACTTAACACATTTCACGGTTCAAATCCGAGAGAAACCCTACAGTACTCTACTTTCACCCTCTCAATTTTGTCATTACACCCTTTCATTGAAATTCTTAATAGAATCCTTGGATCATCATAGCGTGGCTTTGTAAGTTATTGATTTTCTATACTGAAGAATAAAAATAAACACAATCAGTTTTCTACCATCTATTTTTAATATAGTTATTGTGATGAAATTTATTGTTAAGAAAAATCATCAAATATACTGAAATAATATTTCCAAACCTTTATAAATGTTTACTTTTGAAAAAACAAACGTTTCCAAAAGTTTTTGTTACAATATAAACATATTAACCTGAGAAATTCATTTTTATGAAGTAAGCAAAAAAGAATATATAATATTTTTGAATCTCAAATGAATCTGAATTTCATCTGTTCTGTGCACTTTAAATATTTCAAGGTGTAAAATAAGTATTTGTACAAGTAATAATGTGTTAGCAAATCGTTAAAATGCTACTACATACTGCATAGTGTTAACCACAAATCTATACCACTGTATCTTAGGAGGAAGACAAGGGGATTGTGGAAAATACAGAGATATTAAATATGCTGTATTCCCACCAGGCCCACCAACCAAACAAACAGAAAAAAATAGAGTTTTCATTTAAACATGGGTAGAAAACTGTTTCCTCTTAGAGATACAATGAATAATTTCTTTGTAGAAATAAAAGATCGTAAATAAAAGGAACGTTCTCCGTTAAATTATGAACAATGCATTAATTTAAAAGTGTCCTACGACAGATGTTTGGTGCAAAAGATAATGCCATTTTGTTTCCAGTGATGTCATCTTTGTAATTTATTTAATTTTTCAAATAGCGTTACGTCAGTTTATTGGATAGTTTGTACCGCACAGTGATGACAAAAATATTTATATGAAACACATAATACAGTTTTGCAAGCTGTAACTACACACAAAATTTGAAAGAGCTGAATATTTCACTTGACGAGGGCGGAAAGAGCCTTCTTTCTTCTTTAGAGCAGATATTTATCGGAGAAAAGAAGAGAAATTTCCGCTCTAAACAAGATATGATCTATGGTAGCTCTGTTCGATGAATTGTAATCTTTTTCAGATGACTTTCCAGCTATTGAGAGTTTTTAACTTTCCAACATGAGAAAATGAAATAAATTTTAAAAATGCAAGAAGAAAAACGGAGGATTCATTAATTGGTAGTATACAAAATGCTACATTCCTATTAATGAAAAAGATAAAAAAAACTTGACCTTGGAGTGAATTTAATCTACTACATTTCGGCCAGTGATAAAACACTCTATCACCCACGCTAGCCGGGCAACTACGAAAGAACTGCTTTCAAAGAGACTCTTTCGATTCCTGAGGTAATTGAGAACAGTATTCAAAGATTTCTTCTATCAACATGCACGGCAGTGCATGAGCCAAGTTCTTCACGTCAGAAAACGTCAGCACTGCCAGAAGCATGTTATACAGGAACAAGAGTTTATGGCAAAATCGACGATTTGGGAGCCCCGTAAAAAAAAATATGTTAAAGATAGGAATATGAGCTTTTGCCGTTAAGGAGATATGGTAAATGTGTGCAGATTTGCAAAATTTCATATTCGTATCTCAAACTATGTTCTAGTTGTGGACCCCTGAAATTGCACATTTTAGGCTAACTGACTCACTCACTCACTCACTCACTCACTCATCATATTGTTTAGGGTGTTTGGAGTAAGCTAGAAACATGAAATTTGGTATGAAGG
>JAGDQP010019849.1:0-34232 GCA_022664845.1 Lepisma saccharinum | reverse complement strand
TCTCTCTCTCTCTCTCTCTCTCAAACATAAAAGAAAGAAATTCTTAATACAAACCATATGTTCCCCCAAAAGCCAAAAGTTGAAGTGAAACCTGCTTTCTTGTGGGAGGATATCCCTCTCCTTCAGGTTCTCTCTGCTAAGAGGAAAGGTAAAATAAGTCTTCTTCGTATAATCTCATAGAAAAGGATAAATTGACAAGAACAATATGTGCACTTATCATAGCAATAAAAGAATATGAATGTACGTTTATCGATAAGCAAATTGCAAGTAAACAATAAGTAAGACCTGTAACTGGAAACAAAACAAAAAGAGGGAAGAGAGGAGAGTGGGGTAAGAACATTAAACATATCAGAACATCTCCCATACGTAAAATAAATAAATAAAATTGATCATTGCTAAAATAGTAGCATTTAAATGTCTTCGCTCTGAAAAGCAGGGTTGCAAATGTCACCACGAAGGAATAATCGTAGCATGCCTACTTGTAACGAGATGCAGTGTGATACACTAACATGTACTGACTAATATGACGTCACACATAAGCTACAATGCTAAATTCGTATATTGACAAACATTATGAATTGCAAATCACAAGGTATCTACACATCATATACACAATTAATACATCCATTCATCATGCTCTTAATGGACAAATACAATGGGTGAACAGCACACAGATAAAGTGTCAAGTACATATAAGATGAAAATTAGTTAAATATATGTATAACTGCTAAAAAAATGGCATAGGATTGTAGATTAAACCAAAAAGGGGGAAAAGAAGGTAAACATAGCGTAATAACGCAAGTAACGCATGAGCGCAGGTATGAAAAAATACCCTAAGGTGCCTAGTAGTTTCTTCTCTCCATTTAGCGACTATAGGAAAAACAACCCAAAGCCGACTACCCTGCCAGAGGTTCGCCAATGGTTCCCTCTCAGTTTCACCAGAGCAATGCCTCAATAGTACAGTAACAAAGGCTACGGCCGTTACTTTACCATTCCCTTTACGTATGTTGCTCTCTACAGATCTATAGTGGTACCTCATAAGTGAAACATGGATGTTGGGTAGGGGAGCTTTCACGCTGAGGTTTTCCAATGTTTGAAAAGCAGATTCACCGGGTGAATGCCGAGAGATAACCTTAAGTTAGAGTCCTGGCCTCTACCGTCTTTTTCTTTCGTGGTATGTTATGTACATGTTATCTACTGAGTAACTACTTAGTGTTGAAAGATAAACGCCAGAGCAAATATTTAAACTCGTTTGTCCACTTCGTCTAATCCAATGTGGACCAAATTTTCAGTTCTAACTCAGTTTTATACGCTTGATATCGCTGTGTGGCCCGTTTTTTGATTCAAGTCTTAATTCCTGAGTTATTGATGTAAGAGTATGCCACACTCTGCATATGGTACAATAGAAAATACTGCAAATAATATTCACGTTTTTTTTTTGCAAGAATTAAGACAACTAAAAAAACGGACCATACCGAGATATCAAGCGTAAAAAACTGAGTTAGAATCGAAAATTTGGTCCAAATTGGTTTGGACTGGAAGTGGACAAACAAGATTAAGTTTCCTCTCCGTTCCCTAGCTTCACATATTCATGAAATTTTCAATGGCTGCAGTCAGTCCAATATCAATATCGTATTAATGGAGGTCGATGGCATGTAACTATATACAATTAAAGAAGAACACTAGTATTTTAGTTTGTGGAGTTGTTATAAAGTAAGGCTTTAACGAATATTTGTTTTTTTTTTCTCGCATTATTTAAATTGCATTCTGAATATTTATTTATTTTACATAAATTATCGCTAAGATGTGCGCTATTCCTTAATAAATACGTTACGTTTATACGTATTATTTGTCCTCAATTTTTATTGATCTTTCAGTTAGTGGTTTCACTAAGTCTCCGTCATAACGATGTTGAGGGGGTTTGTTAGACTGGTATCCTAGTGGGAGTGAGTTGGAATTACATATTTAGGTCCTTAATGTTGTGGGCGAAGGCTTTTATCTTCATTTCAATTCCCACTGTTTATGTCCGGTTACGTGTACCAAAAAAAAAAAAAAAAAAAAAACCATGGCGCAACAGCCCATGAAGGGCCAAGGCCTGCAACGCGGCTTTTTGCGGGGACCACATGGTCCGCGCACGGCTGTTTTCAGCCACTTTGAGTGGCTTTCGCTACCGGTTTATCCCCCCCCCCCTAGGGTTGCCCCCGGTACTCATTTTCAGAGACTGGGTCGCTATCTGGGGCTTACGGCCTAGGTAAAAAAAAATTAACTTCTCCCACCGGGAATCAAACCCGGATTGTCACGTCACGTCATCGGTCACGTTTGGAGAGAGATTAAATTTTAACTTTCAGGACAAATTTCGTATTTTCCCCCCAAAATCCCTACTTATAACGAATATTTAAATCTGTGCAGATGAACAGAACAATGTAAGTTTCCCAAAGCGAAGCCTAGTACTTGAATGTTCAGTACGATATGCTTTAATTGAAATTACTAATTTAGGGTTGATTCCAGGTTAAAATCCTATAATCAAAGGATTTTTCCTGGAATCAACCCTAAAATAGTATCGTACTGAATATTGAAGTTTCGGTCTGGGAAACTTATATTATTCTGTTCATCTTCACAGATTCAAATATCCGTTCTAAGTAGGGATTTCGGGGAAAGGTACGAAATTTGTCCTGAAGATCGAATTTTATTTCCCTTTAAACGTTGACTAGACGTTTATTCAACGTTTTGTAACGTTGAATCAACGTCAATGCCAAAATTAAGTTGCGGAAAAGGTTTAATTCAACGTCTTTAAAACGTTTATAAACGTCATATTCAACGTTGAATCAACATTTCTTTCTTAATAGTTTTAATTAACTCCCACCTCTTAGATTGTTGTAGGATATATTTTAAGAACAGAATTCTCACATTGCTTTCTTTGCGTTCAGCTTGTGTAAATATTTTGATTTTGCTAAGTTATTTTTTTAAATATTGTTTCAGTTAGCTTTGTTTTCATGTCACATTCGTAGTAGTATAGAATTTACTGTAGTGTTTTTGACTTATTATACATGATTTGACAGGAAAATAACCGCTAGTCTACAGGTCATCTAATGTATGCCAATATATTTTAATATCACATTTGTCAGTCAGTAATTATAGTATCCAATCTATCTATTATGGATTATTACAATTTTGTGGAAAATATGTTTTGTTTGCACTGTTAAAGAAGGTTAAATTATCGCTATTTGCCCAATTATCTAAAATTCCCCAGGAAGTTTCTGAAAACGATTCACCTAGTAGCGTTAAATGCAATTAAAATCTCTAGTATATATTGCAATTAATTTTGTAATTAATATCAGTTATGGTATAAGATTACATTTATGCTTTCACACAGTATCCCCTGTTATATCCTATACAGGATGTCCCATTTTAATCAAATCACTGAAGGAAAATACAAAAAGGGTGCAGTGGAACATGTACCAACAGACGGGGGACAGCCTTCCAAGCACAATAGAGTTATGTCACATGCACAGTGTTGCCACCTCAACACAAACACATTTTTTCAAATGGGATGAAGGTTCAATACTTTCGGAGGTGATAATATGAGCCCTGATAAACCAAAAAGTTCATATAAACATGGATAGAATTCTGCTTCGTTTTGGAGAAAATCAACGCCTAAGATGCGAAAATGAACAATTCTCAATAAATCAGAAACGACGCATTGAATGTAAATTTCGTTTGTGGAAATTTGTTTGTAACATCATCATGGATATTAGCATTGAAACCAAGAGTCACCAGGTTGTCAGTTTTGCCAACTATGTATAAAGTTTAAATTTTTCAAATGGCACTACATTGTATTATTAGATATTTGGCAGATGATAAACATCGCAATGTTGCAAACTGTTGATAAAGGTTTTCGCGAACTTATACAAAATACGTAATTCATCCAGTTTGCAATACTGCGATGCGTGCTTTACGTATGTTATCATTAGAGAATGCCAAATACCTAATAATACGCTGAAAATTTAAGCGTTATACAGGGTTGGCAACACTGACATGTTTTCAATCCTGATATCCACCATGTTGTTACAAACAAATTTCCACAAACTTAATTTTCATTCAATGCGTCGTTCGATTTATTCAGAATTATTCATTTTCGTCGCATGTTAGGCGTTGATTTTGGGTTCCGAGTTGAAATCACTGTACCTCCGAAACGAAGCAGAATTCGACCCATGTTAATATAAAATTTTTGTTTAGCATGACTCATACTATCACCTCCGAAAGTCTTGAACCTTCATCCCATTTGAAAAAATATAAGTTCGTGTTGAGGTCGCAACACTGTGCATGGAAGGCTGTCCTCCGTCTGTCGGTACATGTTCCACTGCACATTTTTTTTGTATTTTCCTCCAGTGCTTTGATAAAATGGGACACCCTCTATAACTAAATATAACTTGTGTAAAATAAAGGTAGTGCTGAATATAAATAATGAAAAAAACTAATAGAAATATATCTTCCTGAACTCAAGTGAGAAAATGAAAAACTAAAAATCCGCACATTAAACGGTAAAACTAAAGACCTCTAAATTATAATAGGTGACACCACAGATAATAACCATGCGGAGAAACCAAACAATAAAATAACACGGAAGAGAAACCACAAATAACGGAAAAGCGAAAAACTTCCCCCTCAGAAACAAGAAGGAACGTGGAAGAATCAACAAAAAATTACCCAAGGCCCGTGTGACACGATAGCACTTAAGCTAAGATGAATCTTAGCGATAGCAATAGTGCCAGTGTGTGAAAGCAAGATACTATGGTATAAATCCACATTTTTGATTCTTGTACACTGCTATCGCTAAGATTCATCGTAGCATAATTGCTGTCGTGCCACGGGGATGCGGCGTTGGACCAACACTTCGTACGACCAACAGCCTCTCAAGCAGCAAGAACCGGCGTTCGACCAACACAGGATTTTGCCCTGGTGTAAAAAAATAATTTAAGATAGTATTTTTTATTATGTTTTTAGGTTTTATATATCTAGGGCGTTGTCAATTTTATTGTTGGTCCAACGCCGTGCCAATCCATGATAGTTTTTTTTACAAAAATTATTATTTCACAATTACTTCATTATTATCAAGATTTGTGTTTTACCGTGTTGGCCGGATATTATTGTTGGTCCAACGCAGTCTTGTTTCCGTGTTGGTCCTACGCATGTAACCCTCGTGCCTAACGTTTTATTTTCCAGAAGAGAAGGATGATTTGGCGGAGTGCAGCAACAATAATAGTAGACTCAAGTTTAAATGTAATTTGTTTGTCCATGTTTGTACTGTGATGTTTTGTGCATTTTATAAAATAATAAACGAGAACAACCCTCCCAGAACAAATAAAGGTCTAGATTAAACATGGATACTAGGCCACAAGTTTTCCCCGAAACAAACTCTGAAAACCTACAAAGAGGAACAAAAGAGATTCTCGGAATACTGCAAGTCCAACGATCCGAAAATCTAGTAGTAGTCTGCCACAAGTTTAGAAGAACAAAGAAGATCGTGGGGCGCTCAACTCAATTTGAAACTAAAATGACAAGAGGCAGGGGAAGATGGCCAAAGAAACTGTTATAGGGAAATAGAAGTTCTATATGCTGCTTTTGCAAATATCCGAAAGGTTTATCAAAAATTTTACATTCGGTCACAGTAAGGATAATCTCATCAACAAATGTTTTCAAGCAGAAAATATTGTAGTGACGCGAATTATGCAACGGTGTGTGTATAAGAACACGTGATATCGTAGTGTGCGTAGAAACATTGAGAACGTAGTATGAGTAAAAACACGTGCTTTTATTTGTAAACAAGTAGTAGTGGACGACTGAGGGAGCCGACGATGTCTGGAAGTGCGCAGTCAGCGTACCAGAATAAAACGCGTCGAGCCGCTTCAAGAGGCACTTCTGCTACGGGAATAATCAATTCCACTCCTCCTCACCTTGGTCGTACCTGCTACGGGATAGGCAAAACTCTAAGTACAGATCTGCTACGGGATTGGACTCCCGAAAACTTCCTTCCTCTGCCAGGCAACAATCCGTTGCTTGGTCCGACGTCAACTGCAATCCAGAAAACTCAAAGTAATTGAGATACTTTGTACCTCAAAATTAGATCTCGATAGTTTCGTACGGGAGAGACTTTTTATTAACTTTACGGACTTTGTATTTTTTTAACAAAGGGCGAAGGGAAAAAGACAAACATCGATCCTTCCATTGCTTTAACTGCTCTACCTACAAAATATTCAGTAACGGCGCCAGACTCATATAAAATGAGCGTTGCGGAGGCAATTAAGGCGCCCCCACGAGGGAACATTACGATATATTTAAGGTTTGTGAATTCAATCAATTAAAGTAGAAGAGGTTAAAATTTCAAGGTGATTTGCCCCACTGGAAGCTAGATCTTTTACTTCTTGGCCAAAGTATGGAGTTTCGGCCGACTTTCCCTTACACCAATAGTAACAGGTCCTTTGTGGCAAATTAGATGTTCTACATTCGCTGCAGTCTTCCGTTTTACATTTTCTTATTGTATTGTATTTCTTCTTAACGCCAATAAGATGTAACCGTTTTATTCCTATTAATATGCACGGAATTGAATCCTTCAACATATACATCCTAAAATACACACCATTATGTGCGCATATTTTCTAAATTAGTTTCTGCACAAGTGACAATTCTGTACACGTCATTTGCAGTTACTTTTCACTATCATTAACAAATATAAATTTTATTTCATCAAAATTATCGGCACTAAAAATGCCGGAACATCCAGTGCACTACTTCGCGTGCATGTTTGCCTTACGTAAGCATACTCCTACACTTTTCCCATTGTCAGCAAAGCTTCAACTCCCTCCTGCCCTTCAATGCTTACATAAACGAACGATCCTAAGTTTTCCTTAGTTACACCAGGCAAGTTCTGGGTGGTACCTACGAACTAGGACCTCTCTACCTTCCAACATCCTCTTCCCCATCGTGAGCTTAAGATGTCGAAAGGCCATAATTAATTTTAAATAAAATATCCTTTCTTCCCAAAATCTTTGTCAACCTGTGCTATCTGCAGTTACTGTAATTTCCCACATTGAACTGATTAATGGCATCTTCGGCCCAGTCCTAATTTTCCACATAATTCGTCGATAAATAATACTAATAAAAGGAACGGAGAGAATGACTCATAGCAATGTTTGATATTCAGGCAAACAGTATCAGGGTAATGAGAAACAGTGAAGGATGCAAAAAAATTCGTAGATTCGTCACGTGGGGGCGCAGATGGAATGGACCAGGATTTTGAATTTTAAAATTCATATACCATCCATTTTCTGGGAATCTCAGTGTTCTACGCTATTATAAGCAAGATCTTGTGCATATGAACCCGTAGGATTCTGGTTTTCACCATTTCTTTACTTGTAATGATAGTTTGAAAAAGAACGTAGCTTAAAAGAGAAGCAGGAAGGGTTTTGGGAAATAAAAACATTTTTTTTTTCACTGAGATGATTGGCTTTCTTTCAATCATAATTACCATCATCATCATAATCATATTGTAATGTACACATCAATAAGTACAGACATCGAGATCGTCAGCTTTTTTTTTTTTTTTTTTTTACCACTGGTATTTACATTTGCATTTTATTTTTCGTCTACCTTTTTCGGTCCTTCGCATTACAACCTTGTCATCAATACGCAGATGAAAATATCTACGATACATGTCATGATTTATTACAAATTACAGTCAAAATATGAAATAAAAACCTTTACACTTAAAATGGCTAAAACAGATGACAGGAAAAAGGAATTTCAGTGACTGCGCCATCCTCAGGTAACAATAATATTGAACTATTAAAGTTTTATTCCAAATTTAACCAAAGAGTTAGAGTAACAAGTATTATGGATGTTTGTTTCAGATTTCATAGATACAAGCTTGTACTAGGTGGGAACAACTATTCACAGAGCAGGCTGTAATGAACGTAGAACATGATACTTTGAGACAAACATTAGTTCCAATTTTCTCCACCAGGCGAAAATGTAGTGCTAATAGTTTCACATTACACATCTCTAACGTGTCTGATCTCTCCTGCCTAGGTCATGTTCTTATCTGTACTATTTCCATATGTTGAATGCTTGCACAGCGCCATATTTTCGTCTGGTGGAGAAAATTTAACCTATTTTTTTTTTCTTGGCGTAAATCGCTTCCCCGTTGTCCGCACTGGGCCACTTTAATTGTAACCACCTGGAAGTACAGTGATCAAACTATGTTGCAGCCTGAGGAATATTCCAAATGCATTGGATTTTATATAAGAATTTCTATCTGTTACCAATATCACCACCTAGATTATCTTTCTTCAACTCCTTTTACAACTTTAAAAAATGAACTGGATTTGTTTACTTGTTTAGATGACTTATTAGGTCAATTTTCACTGTGCCCCTCACACATCATCCAAATCAAAACGAGGACAAGATATCTTTAGAAGCACTCTTTCGCTGTGTGTATGAAAACCGTTGACTGACTGAATTGTTATTAGCGTCCTAAACGATCTGGTAAGCTACTAACGACGGGACCTAGTTTAACATGGGCTCCGAACCACTTGTGTCCCCACCGGGAATCGAATCCGGGATCCCTTGATTACAAGGCAGCGAGCGTTACCTCTCAAAAACCGGTACATGTATGAAAACCGTTACCTACTCGCTTGAGAAGATAATAAAATCAACCACAGCCATCCGCTACGACATGAAAATAGACAAAAATTACAAAAACAGTGCACTTGTCAATGATGCTGTGGTAAAATGTCTACATTTCTGAGTCCAAACTTAATTGCTGCTAAACTGTACGGACTGAATCATTGGTTTGTTTCAAGTGATAACTCAGCCAGAACAACTTCAGATATTGACACCCGATGGAACTGAAGAAAGTAAAATAAACTCAATATCGCGTTAACAGTGAGAACGTGATGATACCGTAAACAGCTTAAGACTAAATGAAGTGTATACAAGTACACGCCATGAAGACATTTTGGATGATGCAGAGGTAGCGTTCAACACTGTCGTGATGATCTGCAACAAGAAATACGGCTAACCAAAAGCTCCTCCCGCATTTTTCTCCCTATACATTTTGACAGCACCTTACGGAAACAAAGTATTGTTCAAATCCTGACGCATTAGGATGGAAATAGATTCGTATTATATTCCACAACACTTCAGTAATATCACTTCCACAAATTAAAGACAAAAGCCTTCCTCGTTTTATGAAGACGGTAGGAATTAGTAATTCTACAACACACACACACAAAATCCCGTTTTCCCGTCATTTGTCTTCCCAATGCATGCTGTATAACAATGTTGAAAAAATAGGAGATTCAATATCACTGGTAATATTTTTAGTATAACACAATTCTAGGAAGTACAACAATGTTTGGTTTGTCTTCTCCGACCATTCATTTGATTTTAAAGTAATATTTCTTTATGCTCAACATGTCCTTTTACTTCCGTCAGCAGGTACAACAATGCACAAATGTTTGATTGACTGACAACAATTGGGCAATTAAGATTATCCTCTAGAAGCACTGTTTAAAACCTTCAAGACTTATTCTATTCTAGAAAACTAATACTATCGTATTAGGAAGGACAATACGACTATTGCATAAAAAACAAAAAGGCTTCCTACAATGAACACTCGGTGTAGTCTCTACAAGCAACAAATTTACCACTGAAAATTTTCCTCCCGTAAATACGAAAACATTTTAAAGTTTTCCAGCAAACATCTTGCGTGTACAATACTTGAATAACACCAGGAATTGTACAACACTAAAAGAATTGAAGTTTTCCACAAACGGAGCAATTTTCGAACAAAATAATCAACACATATGGACGAGGACACATAATTAGTTGTGCCCAGAAACAAGACACACTTGGTTAAGTTACAAGAATGTTGTGAAAATATGGAAGAACACACGAGTTGTTTTTTCCACGCTGATTTCTCTTTGGTAACCGAGAAATTGGTAAGGTAAAAGAAAGTATAAGCTAATTAAAAGCAGCTACTAGTCCTATCACTTACATTGACATGTCATTTCTACAGTGTATTTACATTCTAAGGTTTACATTACGCAATACATTTCAACCAGGATTGAGGCAGGATTTAGGAACTGCAAATTAGATGGGTACAGCAACTTAAGGATGAAAAACTGGTCGTTCATGTGACCGGGACTCGAATCCGGGGCTCTTATGGCTAACAGCTTCTGTGGTGGTCAAATGGTCAGAATATCTAGTCAGCAGGTGAGAGATTAGAGTTTGAGTCCTGTCACAATAATAACCTATTTTTTGTGTTTATTTCCCAAAATATCTAAATATTTTTATGTATATGAAGTAACATCCAATTTAAGGTTTTTCCAGCAAAATTTTCCACATCTAGAGGCTTAGAAGAGTGGTAAAATCTGTGACAAACTTTCTTCATATTTTGGATAATACTTTCTTATCCCTTCCGAGACGGTAATCACTCATCAAGGAGGTAAGACGCACACAAATAACGGGACATACGGCGGTCCTGTAATTTAGCTTCTATGGAGGAATGACAGTGGAACGGAAGGGCTACTTGCTTGTCAAATAGCAAGTCTTGCCTTTGGAAGCTACGTGCCACGTTTGCATGAGAACAAATAATAAAATAAAGACTTATATATGGTCATAATCCGCGAGGAAGGTATCGATTAGATTACTTACGTGTAGACCACCAATACTGCCCAGGATAGAATCCAATGGCGAACGTTTGTTACTGCGGCGATGAACTTGCGAGTTCCATAAGCCATAGAGTTAGTTAGTAGACCACCAATTCATCCGTGTTGTACGAATATTCAAACTGTTATTACAACACTAACGTTTCGGATGCACCTGTATCCAATTGTCAAAATCAAAACGTAAAACGATGCACAGAAGATGACACTTTACTTTGTAGGTGATAAGTAATTTCCGAATCCAATGTAAGAGATTATTTTATATAAATTTGGAAAGTTACAACATTTTGAGTAGTTTTTTGGAGGGTGGGTGCGTGGGGGTATCTAGAAGTCAGTTTATTTTGGATACCCATGTCTCTTCAATCATACTCTTCTAGCTTATCAAATAACTTTTTCATTATATATATTTGACAAATCTGGTTTCACAAATTAATCATCACATCTAAAAACTAAAGTGGATTTTGTACACTGTTTTCCTTCATAGTTTCTTTTATGTTTTGATTTAGACAATTGGTATCTGAAACGATATCAGTGTTGTAATAACAGTCTGAATATTTCTAGAACACGGAAAAATTTTAGGCCTATGCTTAAGTAATAATTTAATGTAATCTGGTTGACTTCAAATAGCGAATGCCCGACTTGTCTAAATTTTCTATAAGATCAAGTAAACATTAATTTCCCTCAGCACCATTTACAAGCAAAATGGACCAAATGTTACAAGCATGTGGAGGTAGCGCTAAACATATTCTCGATCAACGGCAAGAAGTGAGATGATGATGTCAGTACCACGTTCGACCGTGTTTACCGCCCAAGGTGCCTAGGAATTTGAATTTGATTTTTTTTATTAAGGCATCTACGGCTCAAGCCGGGATAGGGAAAGGAAAAGGATTCAGCCAGGGCCTATGTTGAAGGTGCCATCCCAGCACTTTTCTGGTGTGACTGAGGAAATACCCTGGAAAAACCTCAGTCAGGATGGTTGGCCGCTGGGATCAAACCCAGGACCTCCCGAATGCTACGCCAACGCTCTACCAATGAGCTACGACGGCTCGGTGGGGTGCCTAGGAGTGTCAATAATGCTGCGATACTCAGCTTAATAGGAGACTAAGAGCGAAGGCATAGGAGCACTGGATAAAAGTCCAGCGTCCTGGCCGGGATTTGACCTCGGACCACCCGAATCGTAGTCAAACGCGCTACCGCCTGAGCCACGGATATTATGCGGTTTTGAATTTATTAATGGCCTTTATGCAACTGTGTGTCGAGCCTCAATATTATCCTATTAGTTACTGGTCACGAATTAAAGCACTCAAATCCTTTTCCTTCAATTCTACTTCAATCTAGACACACATTTTGCCTTGTGATTTTATTTCTCATACGAATTTTATTACCATAAATCTATTTTTAAAGTGGGAACACTTTGAGCTCGAACTTTGTGACGATGTCGCCAGAACTTTGAGCGGCTGCTCTGAAAAACTACGTATGTTTCATAATTTCTTCAAAGGAGTTTTCTTTTTGTTTTGATGTCAGTAATCACCTCCCGAACTTTGTCGGTGATATATATATATATATATAATAAAAACACTCATTATTTCTAGTTGCGCGTCCCTACTGACGCTCCTATCATCTCTTCCTGCAAACTAAAAACCGAAAAAGACGACGTTTACTTTCTCACACGATCTCAAGCTCGTTGCCGCAACGCTAGCTCCTCTATCCTACCACGAGCAGAAGAATAACATGCAAACAGATAATATCTGTTTACAGTTTAAAGATTTTCACGCTCCTGGTTGGTAACACACAGTACTGGCCTCGATACCTTCTTTAGCTATCATCAATTAGATAAAAGATAAAATGAATTGTATGGGCGGTATCAGCACTATGGCTTACACCCTTCCCGATCATCTATTAGAGGTGAAAGGCAATTTTAAGAGTAAATTCTCATCAAATCTTGTATTTAAACATACTTCCTGCCATTGATACATACTTGGGCAAAATAATTCACTTCACAATTTCTAAACACATGACATTACACGATTCCACTTAAAAGTCGAAGGCATGAAAGTATGAAGATTTCTCATAAAAAAAACTTCGTATAAAATTTTTCAAGTTCTTACGTCTAGTTATAATGTAATGAGATTAGATTCATGTAAAGAAAATAGTTTACATTCCGTTCCCGGAGCTTACAGGCCGCTTTCGTAGCGTAACGTATTGGTTTGTGAACCCACACTTTTCCTCGGGAGTTTCAGGGGATACATGCTCGATGAGGTCGAAAATTACAAATCAATCTGTAAAATTCACGGCCTGTCTGTCCCGATGCTTCAATTTTCGTGCTTCTAACCTTAAAGATGAGTAAAACCTGTCTCGAAAGTTCGATAAATCACGTCAATAGGACTTAGTTGCAATATCTAACGCGGTGTGTAGAGCTGTAACAGCTTTATCCTCCAACTGACTTTTCGCTCATTACGTAATTTTAACACGTAAATATATACTTGTAACATACATTGTAAATAGATACTGGTTTTTAAACCAAGGACCTTCCACTAGAACCTAGTGTTTGATCTATCACAACAAGATACTTCATATAACTACAACTTGCAAACCACCATATTATCTTAAATGCCCGATTGTTACAATAAATTATTTCCAAAGTCAATCACAGCTCGTTTTAATTTAAAGTTCTTCCCACAACAAACACTAATACTGACTATAAAGAGAACTACAAAGAAGATAGACATCACATTGCTTTCGAAATAACCATATTATTATTATTACAGCGGTAACAAAACTTTTAAATTCTTACAATCTAATTTATTTAGACTGACAACAAACAATAGTTTCTCTTCAAAATTTTCCTTTCAACAACTTTTTTTTTCTTTATTTAAAAAAGCACAACCACCAATCAAACAGTTTTTTTTTCTTAAATTAGTTTTTTATTTTTTTGAAAGATCTTAATCGTGGCACAAATTTATCACATTCCAACATGTAAGTAAAATTTTTCGTTTGTTTAAATTCTTAAATCTATTTTCTTTTCAGCTCTTCAAAGACCTTTATTTCGTTTTTTTTTTTTTTTTTGTAGAGGAACAATATAAAATCATTTGAAACAAATAATATAATTCAATTACCTTAGATTTTTTTTCTTTTTAACTTTTAAGTCAGATGTAAGAAATGGTAGAAAATATTGACAGGCGTATCAGAAAATATATTTATTTATTTACTTTAGTACTCCACAGTAGTGGAGGTATCTCGCATTTATATCTGTTCTATACAAGGACTTTCAAATTTTCGTTTTTAAAAAAAGATGATAAATTCTTTAATTGTTGAACAAGGCAACCCTAATACTTGATTTTTTTTTTTTTTAATCTTTTAACAGATAATTATTCAAAGGTGAATTTTCACTGGCTACCAAATACTTAGGTTTCTATATCTTTTTATCAAGAAAACGGAATCTCAGTTCCGTTGTTACAAATAAAGAAAAAAAGAAACTGCAGAGAAGATAAAAAAAATCTACATCTTAAGTAGAAAGCATGAACTTATAAACTTTCTCTATTTGGTTTGCAAAATTATGCTCAGTTGCAGAGTATCTCGATATACAGGAGCAACAAATATAGTTAGGGAAAAAAACATTTCGTATCTCTTGAGCACCGAAGTTCCCTAATTTCTCATGTCCTTTCCCACACAATACATGTACATATGTCTGCAACCAGTGCAACGAAAACTATATCTTCTGTACTTGTAGCTAAAAGCACAATAATATACGAATAAAAATAAAGAAATAGAATACTGGTAACGTACAAGGAGATGTACCATTCAAATGTGCACTGGGAAAGAAAAAACTAAATGTACTTAAAAAAAAAAAAAGGTACAGAGTATATGGTATTCACATCAAGAAAAAGGGCTTGATGAAATGATGCAAAATAATTTATGTTGGCATTTTAACTCTATATAAGAAACACTAAGTATATTCTCACAGGTGGTCAACCAAAACAGAAATTCCATGCACAGTTAATGAATACTCTGGTTAACAGATCTTCTTTCAATCGTACACACTCACTCTTCACACATTCACAACCCATTCAACGATATTGAACCATTTGCCTGAACTTCTATAGAAACATCTTCCGTATCAGCTTCTGTAAAGAAACAGAACAGATGCGGTTAGTTCCAATTTTTACACAATCTAAATAATTCATTACTCCGCAAAAGCGTACAGTTCTACCGCTAACTCTGAAAACTGGTGCCCACATTTTCACAACTTGTTATATGTATTTTTAAGAATTGCGAACTGCAGTCATGAAAATTAACAAAATACAATAAAAGAACTGACCATTCACAATTAAAACTATTTTTTACAAATAGTAGCCAGTAACAAACCTTTGTTACTGCGGCGATGAACTCGCGTAGTTAGTATAAAGGAAGGATAACGAGAGATTTAGACCCGTGCTTAAATATTTAATTCGAAGTCTCTTCACTAATGTCCATCGATTTTAACCTCCACATAGAAGCTTACCCCTAGTTGATGTTCTTAAAGTCGAATTTCGGACGTATACGAAAATCCAAAAAAAGAATGTATACAAGATGGTAAAAAAAGAGGTAGAAAAAAAGGTACTTACGTCATAGGATCCAAAGACAGGTGCACACGAACATCACAAACACAATCGAAAAGCGGTAACGTTTGGCAAAAAAACATTTTCACATGATAGGACAGAAAATGTACAGAGAGGACTGGTATGGGACTTCTGCTACGGAGACACCTTGTTGCCAACTAATTGCTGTATAACAGTGTGGCCAGGTTATGGAGGCGGGAAAATGACTAGAAGAGTCTGATAAAACACCAAATTGAGAAGGAAGTGCGGAGGTAACTAGGAGTTCGTGAGGGGCTTCCTAAAGAAATAAGAGGGTAAAGAATCAAGAGGAGAAAATGATAACAAAGATGGGCAAAAAAGAAGGAATACTATATTGAAAAATAAAAGTGAAAACAGACGAAACGAAGAAGAGAATGGAACAAGTACGGAAGAAGAGGACTCCGCTGTTGGGGTTTACATGCAGTTAAGGCCGGGTTCATGGTTGGCGGAAAGGATATAATGTAAGTCTGTTTCCATCTCTCTTTACTGTGGTAGATGAGTCAGGCTTCAGAATTTTCAGGATGCTGACTCGGAAGGTTTCGTCAAAAGTGCAGCCGTAACATGAACTGTGTTCAGATATGGGGAGGTGTGGAAGACGTGATAGTTGTTTATGCGGATTGTTACAGGAGTTTGTGTTTCCCCACCACCACCCTAGCGTTCAGGCAAACCTAAAGCTCCTGACACTGGCGCACCCTATACTGAAAAAGAGAAGAGTTTTCCCGTCATTTTCCAGAACTATCTACAGCAGACCCCCCGAATTTCAACACGATTCTCACTAGAACTGGAACCACTCCGCCCCCAAATCTGGCAAGTGCAAAAGATCCCACTGGAGAACTTGTCCTACTTTTGATTCCAGTCTGACCTTCGAACATTCCATCTCTCACAAGACATACTTTTCCGACACTTGCTCTTTCAACCTCATTTATCTCCTACTCTGTAACCTATGTTCCGCTTTCTACGTTGAAGAAACTCAAACACCCTTAACAAACCGCATCAACCACCATCACTCCTCCTCCAAACCACAATTTCCCCATCTTTACATACCTGAACACAGTTCTTATCACGGCGGCATCTTTAACGAAACCTTTCGAGTCAACACTCTGAAACCTAGTTTACCCGCTAGTTAGTAAGAAATGGGAGCAGACTTACTTCTCTATTGTTTCCGCCAACCATTAACCCGGCCTTAACTGCATGTAACCCGCAACAGCGCAGACTCCTCTTCTTCGTTCAGTCTCTATTTTCACTTTTATTTTATTTACAACTCTATTTTCTCTTCGTTCTTCTTCTTCATTTTGTTTATTATTTCCTCTACTCTGATTCCTTTAGAAAGCACCTCACGAACTTCCTTCTCTATCTGGTATTCTCACTCATCTAGCGCTTTTACCACCTCTATAACTTGGCTACACTGTTACTCAGCATTAGTTGGCAACTCCTCAGCACCAGTCCCGTACCTGTCCTCTCTGTCCATTTTCTCTCCTATCATGTGACAACGCTTTTGCGAAACGTTGCCGTTTTTTATAAATTTTATTTATGACCTTCAGGCATCCAAGGCTGAGGTCGGGAAAGGATTTGGGAAGGTGTCAACGCGGCTATTGACTGGTGTGACTGAGGAAAAACTTGTCTGGATGGTCGGCCGGTGGAATCAAACTCATGAAGTCCCGAAATCTACGCCAAAATCTACCACTGAGCTACGGCGGCTCGGTGTTTCCACCCTTCTTGTATGTTTGCGATGTACGTGTATACCTACTGTCTTTGCATGCTATAACGTATTTTTTTTTAACCAAGCCTACGTACGTAGTTCAAGAAGAAACAGTTCGTATTGGACATAGTTTCAAGGTCAAAAGTAAGCTTTCAGTTGCGTAAAATGTCACTAAATGACGCGCTAACAATTTTGTTCAATACAATGAAATGGCTACTAACATGGATATACAAAATGATTTTCTTATATAAAACTGAGCCTAAGTTATCACAAAACATGCAATAAGCTATGAACAACAAATCATTTTATGAATAACTCTTTCCGGACATTCGCTGGGTATTTTTTATTTAATTACAATCCGACGATCGTTTACTAAGCCTTTCTGCTCAAATTATCAGGGGATCTTAATAAAATACAACACAACAAATATCCGAAAACAGTTTTATTAATAAAATGACAGACATACGTTGTGAAATTCTGAAACAAAAATTAATTACGAAGAAAAAAATTAAATACCAACATGGAGGGGATATATCACATTATAAAGTTCAGAATGAACTTCCTGTATTTTCCTGGTTTCCTAGTTTGTTAGTAATTTCAAAAACACACAGCCTATTGAATTTACACGAGTACAATTCATGACACTTCATAACGAAGTTCTTGACCCCAGAGAAAACTGACTGGAACATCGCTCACTCTTTCTTCATTAGGGTTCTAGTCACTCACTGAATAAATGGACCCCTCAATATTTTGTGGCGTAGCACACATTCATATACTTAGTACCATCGTTAGATTAGCCGATGATGGCTGAGTGTTGATGTGAAGGATAATGGATGAATGAAAATGTGATAACGATTATATATTTATTTTCTTATATATTTGCATACATATTAATAATAGATGTTTTCTAGCAACGAAGCAAACAAATTAAAAACTCATTTAAATATCTGGAAATAAATAATCAGTAATTAACCTAACATAAGAGCATTTGTAGAACATTATATAAACCATTACTAGTATCCTCTGAGTTTATGATCAGTAGATGGCAGCACCACTTTTACCTAGTTTTCATCTGCAGAACAGACTTCATAATTATGATATTCATTTAATTTATTTACAATTTATAATATTATAACCTGAGATGTTCAATAATGTCCAGGATTATTATTTCTATTGCTATAATCTCTTATGTGACATATATTTCAAGGGAGTTTCGATAAAACTAGAAATTAATTCTTATCTGTAATACAACAAGGCACTGGGGGCACGGTGGCTCAATGCTAGAGCGTTCACTTCTCGCGCTTGGGGGTCGTCGGTTCGATCCCTGCTCATGCCATGTGAGCCTTGTGGTGGACAAACACCGTGTGTGGTGGGTTTTCTCGGGGTTCTCCCGTTTCCGATCACTTCTTTTATTTCACCAATTTTTCCACCATCATAAGTTCGGCCTGAGTAAAATATGTCTTCAGGCCTTAAAAATTAAATTCAAATAAAGGCACTGCTCTAACATGAGTTTCAGACAGTTTCGGACTCCTTAGCCAATGGAAGTACAAATTAGTTCCCTCTCCTCTCTAAGTTGACTGTTTTATTTATGCTTCACGTCGCCTGCCGGACAAAGTAACACACTTTCGTAATACGGTTGACTCCGTCGAGTGGAGGAACAGCGATACAAGTGTAGTATGCATGTTTGACCATAGGTGTTAAACCTCACGAGGGCGGATCTTACCCTCACTTTCAGGGTGAGTCAGGATGAGGGCAAAGTTGGAACGTGAGGGTTGAGGACGAAATTGAAACGCGGTTTGACGGAAATTAACACCTTTGGGCTTGACTACCACCAACTCCCTAATGTATCCCTCAGAGACTAAACGGACAACGGAAATATTCAATTTGTTTGGTCCCGTTTGAATTTCACTGTGGTTTTCCTAGCGCCTTAATTGAAACAGGAAGACAAACTGACTTTAGCTGTGGGTTTCCAGCTTTTGATTCATCCGGCCATTATAATCTTGCAAAACTACCTATCACTTTCCCAAACGTCATTCTTGCACTGCACTAAAGAAACTGACTTTACATTGGGATTCAGGAACGTTAAATTACACGTTCATTTGCCATATGCGCTACGGCCTTTCCTCCTGGTATTTCTAAAATCCATGCACTCACTCTGCAACGAAGCCCAGCGTCCCAACGCTAACAAGGAGAGAGAAACTGACTTCAGACTCCATTCAATTTACTGGCCAATCTTCAATCCGATCACAACCACAACTTTTCCTCCCGCGCGCGTGTTTTTTAATACTACAGTGAAAATTTGGACTAGCGACACCCCTGGGACCTAAAAAACAAAAAGTCTACTATTATACACATTGAAATTTTCCTCAAACGGCCATCAGCAAATGAAATAAGAAAATTACGTACATATTGAATAAAAAAAACTCCGATTTCTGACAAGCCTGATTATACCTTAATAATTATTTACTTACTTACTTACTCTATCGCTTAAGGAACTCGCAAGTTCATCGCCGTAGTAACAAATGTTTGCCATCAGGATCTATTCTGGGCAAGATCAAGCCAGTTTTCATCACAAACACTTACTTCTCGAAGATCCCTTCTAATATTGTCCTCCCAACGTCGTCTCGGTGTTCCCAATGGTCTCCTTCCCTCCGGCTTTCCAACCAAGAATGAATACAATCTTCGTTTTTCCCCCATCCGAGCTACAAGGCCTGCCCATATTAGTCGTCGCGATTTCATTATTCTTACAACATCGGGTGAATCGTACAGTCCATGGAGTTCATTATGCAGTCTCCTCCATTATCCAGTCATCTCGGCCCGTATATTTTTCTTAAAACCTTATTTTCAAACACACGTAATTTATGTTCATCTGCTAGAGTCGTACTTCAACTTTCGCAACCGTAAAGTATAATAAAAGTTCTGTATATTTTCAATTTCAACTTCCTTGATATTAATCGCGAGGTTAGGAGTTTCTGGACTGAATAGAAACATGCGTTGCTCGATACTAAACGACTTTTTATTTCTTCCGTGACCTCATTTTTGAAGAAAGATATTACAGAACTTTATTGTTGCGTCGAGGATTTTTGTCGCATCTCCCAAGTATTTAAATTTGTTTACTTTCTCTATGACCTCATCCCTAATTCTTATGTTTTTATTTCCTTCATTCCCTGTGTTTCGGCTTGTTATAATGTATTTTGTTTTATCTATGTTTACCTGTAGACCTATCTCATCGCACGCTTCTACTAAGACATCGGTGTTGCTTTGTAGTGCATCTATATCGTCCCCTTTTAAATCTACATCATCCGCGTATACAAACAATTGATTCAAACCATTCAATGATAGTTGTTTCTTGTCCCTTTTAATTTTTAAAATTGCATATTCTAAAGCAAAGCTAAACAGTAGTGGTGAGAAGGCATCGCTTTGTTTCAATCCATTGCGAATCTTGAAACTATCTGATCTACACGTACTCTGCTTATGGGGTTTTCAGAAGTTGAACAAGTTTCTTCGGAATTTCAAATTGTACTAGGATACTGTACAGCTTTCCCTTTTAATAGAATTATGAGCCTTCTTAAAATCAATGAACAGCTAGTGAACCACATTTTCGCCTGGTGGAGAAAATTTGATCTAATTTCTGTCGCAACATAAATGACTTCTGCATTGTCTCCTCAGAATATCAAGAATCTATCCATGTCCTACGTGCATTACCGCCCGCATTGTGCCACTTCAATTGTAACCACCTGGTACTTAGCAAAGGGATTTTTTTTTTAAAACAATCAAAAGAAAGGTATTGATAAAAGAAAGAATACTTCTTGACAAGCAGCAATTTCTGACTTCCACGTCCAGTAGATACAATCAATAACTACATATCGTCACCTTGGAACCAAAATGTACTATATCCACTTTTGGTACTTCCATTTAAAGTCTGTATAAATTCATTACATGTCTAAAATTTCTAGCAACTTGGAGGTCGTTTTGTGAGATAATATTTTGGGGGTTCATGCCCTTTAGTAGAAGGTCTTTGACCCCATTTTGCCTTCTGGTTCAAAGGTGACGATATATTGTGAAATAACGTACTATCTTTAACTAACTGATAATGATGTTCTCATGCAATAGTTGCTAACAATAAAGGTTATTATGCCTAAACTTATTATTAAACAATAATAACCACCGGCGTTATAGACCGATAGGTCTTGAGCCTGCCCCAACGCCATCTGTCCGCGTTTGGTGGAACTGCGTCCACCTGAGTGACGGCAGTGTGGCCAGCTCTGCGCGCCACGTAGCCACGAACAAGCGTATTAGGGGTTTCTAGACCGACTACACTTATTATTACATCTATTAAAAGAGAAGTACATTAGTGTTATAGCAAAATCCAAAATTAAGTAGATTTTGCGATATGGTACACCAATTTCATCTTTTAAAAACAAAGTTAATACAGGGTATCTACAAAATTCACAGAAACCAAATTCATAACTTCTGTATGCCACAAAAAGATGAATTGTTAGTACCAGCTAAGAACTTCGGGATTGCCACACCAGAATTCTCAAGATATGAGTTCCCCGGATAACTTAATGCTACAGCAGGATCTGTGAGGAGATCTAAAGTTCCCAGTATGAAACGTGCTTCAAATGTAAAATAGTATATATCTGCACATTTGGGAAAATGGCAAATGTGCCATTAAAAAGAGCTACAAATTACAAGGTGTACTTTTCTTCCTTTTCCTTATTTACTTTTTCGTTTTGCTTAGATTCCTTTTAATTTATTTATTTATTTTGTTTAAATTCCTTTTTATTTATTTATCTGTTTGTTCCTCTTCTTATATACAGGGGTTGGACAAAAAATCTAAAAACACGTCATACAGGACACGTAAGTGTGGCCCGCCACTGTACACCACGTGTTGCGGTTCCCGATCTTTTTTTGTTTTCAATGTGTCATGTGGACCTTCCTCTTCCGTCAGCAGTACCCAGTTCACCTGTGAGTGTCGTGGTGTGCAAGTGGTGCGGTAAAATGGGCGACCTGACAGACTTCCAAAGAGGCATGATCGTTGGTGCCCGTCTGGTTGGAGCTTCAGCGACAACAGTGGCGACCATTGTGGGAGTATCGACGGGCACTGTGTCCAATGTCACGAGGGCATACACAATGCATGGGCAAACAACGTCTGCAAAGCACAACAGTGGTCGAAAGACAATCCTGTCCGATAGGGACAGGAGGGAATTAAAACGGATTGTAGCAGCTAAAAAGCAGACCACTGCAATGAAAATTACGTCTGAACTCAATTCCGGCCTACAGAACCCGGTTTCATCAAAAACAGTGCGATGGAAACTTCATAAAATGAAAATTCATGGCAGGGCCGCGATCGCCAAACCTCTGGTCACAGCAGTAAATGCGAAGCGGCGTGTCCAGTGGTGCAAGGACAACAAGGAGTGGACGCTTGATCAGTGGAAACACGTAATGTATTCCGATGAATTGACCTACACCTTGTTTCCAACAACCGGTCGTGTTTACGTATGGAGAACACCGTCGCAGGTCTATGATCCAGACTGTCTGCGCCCAACTGTAAAGCATGGGGATGGTTCTGTTCCAGTATTGGCAGTGATATCGTGGTTTTCTGCAGGTCCCATCATAGCCCTGCATGGAATGATGAATGCTAAGGCGTATGAGGCCATTTTGGGGGACCAGGTTCTACCCATGGCCCACACATTGTTCCCGGATGGTGATGGCATCTACCAAGATGATTTGGCACCCTGTCATGCTGCAAAAACGGTGCAATCATGGTTTGAGGAGCATGACCAGGAGCTATCACACCTCCCCTGGGTCCCACAATCACCAGATCTGAACATCATTGAGCCATTGTGGTCTGTGTTAGAAAGGCGTGTTCGGTCTCATTACCCTCCACCATCATCCCTTAAGGAACTGGAGCATGTTTTGGAGGAAGAATGGTACAACATTCCACACACCACGATTCAGGAGCTGTATACGTCCATTCCACGTCGGATCCAAGCTGTTTTGGACGCAAAAGGATGCCCCACACCATACTAGGTATGATTTTCACACTTTTTCAAACGTTTTAGATTTTTTTGTCCAACCCCTGTATATTTATCAACTAATTATTTAATTATTACGTATTTCTTTATTTTAAACATTTTTTGCTCCTCGATTCAGTTTCTTTTTCGTGTAGTATTCCTTTTACAAGTTTGTTATAGCGTTCTAGCTGACTAGGCAGCGTGGCCTGTGAGCGACGAACTGCGTTTGGTTGAAATCTGTTTCGTTTCGGAAAGGAAACGATATCTAAGACGTGATTGGCTTCAGACTTAGAAAGGGTCTTTTGACCTTCTGGTGCTTATTATGAACTGTTAGTGTTGATTAGTGTTTCGTCTGAGGAAGGGGTTAATAGAGCACCGAAACTGTAAAGTTAACTGTGTTTTTAAAGTCAAGTGTATAAGATTTTTAATTAACTTAAGGTTAACCTGACTAAATTAGTCAATGACTTTAGTGACGTGTACACATGCGTAGTAGATAAGATATTATATAGGGTTTCAGAATTTCTCTGTGAGCGTAAGACTTGCGACGATTCATCGAGCTGCCATAGCTGTGGTAGAGCGTTCGCGTAGCCTTCGACAGGTCATGGGATAAACCTGACTGAGATTTTCCCAGTCATACCAGGTAAATGCCGGGATGGCACCTTCAACAGGCCCTTGTCGACACCTTTCCGAATTCTTTCTCCACTCCTTAGATGCCTAAAGGCCATAAATAATATTAAAATTTAATTCAAATTGCGATGATTTCAGAATTCTTCAAATCAAGATATATCGCGGAGGGAACTTTTCAACGCACTTACTGTGGTTCCAAAAAGGTTTAATTAATGTATTTACATGAACAATTTTACAGCAGAGTGTTAGAACCACTGGAACAAAGAAGTTTCTCTAGTTAATTAAATGTCTGCTGTAGGAGAACAGAAGTTCATAAGATTTATTCAGAGCAGTAGAAAACCTGTATCCTGATTCATTTTAGATTTCCAGATTAGTAGGAACACACTATAATCAATCATATTTCTGATGCAAAACTTCCGCTTTTCTTCGATGTGCCTAAGAAAGAAAATTCTTACAATGAATTCCAGAATTTCGACTGCATATGTTCTAGATCTATGATACTCCAAAATCAGTACATGTAAATAACACGGTATTCACAAAAGAATAGTGAGGTTTTGTAAGTGAATACAGTAGTTGTTTATTACCTTACCTAAGTGTATCTTGCACCGTCAGGAACAGCCCTCAAGCTTCACATGCGTTAGTCAAAAAGATACTTCAATGTGTGCACACTTGGTACCGTGGCATACATCCACATAACTAAAGTCCTTCCACATCCGACAAAGCATGTCAGTTACATCCCCGTTGTTCACATGTTATCAGGCCATGAAGATCTTCGAGGGTGTGTGGATAGTGATTGTGTGTGAACTGTCTTTCACGAACCCCACAAAGATAAGTAAGCGCTGCGATTCTAGCAAGAATGTTCTCAGAGGATTGATTTATAACTATCTCATGACCAGCGAGTGTGTGAAGCCAAAAAACAACTGAGCATCGACCAACGCGACGCATTTCATTGGTTAGGCGACATCTACGAAGCTTGCAGCCACCTTTGTTAGTCGAAAACAATGTCTTTGATTGGAGTAAGGGACCTAGCTCTGACTTTGGCTTCACGTTCTTGAAGAAATCGCAAATTCTCTACTAGAACATCCTTGGATTTTACGAACAATCGCGAAAGCTCCAAAGCTCCTTGACTGCAGCTCAAGATTCAGTAAGCCAACACTATGGATGAAATATGAAGAACTGAATTTTTCGAATAGGCTGGCAACACTTATAATTGGGTTGACAGAGGATGGGAACACACAGAGTCGAGTAACGTTGATGCCAAGTTTGGTGCAGATACGTCGAACGGAAGGCACGTAAATATTGAATATACAAAAAAAAATCTGGCAACACTGATCCACTGCGCTAATCAAGACGGTTTTAGCGGTACGGATCTGAGCTCGTCTATCCAAGACCTTCCCAACACCTTGTGCTTCATGAGATTTATTGCATGAAGACGGACGAACCGACGGGAAAAGCTGGGGTCCTTATTGTCAGCTACGCTATTAAGGGACCTAAAAATCACATGCTGAGAGATCTGGCGAACAGGGTGGCAACGGAAAAGGCTTCTTACCAGATATACCATTGAGGAGAACCCCCACATTTCAGAGAAAACGGGCTGAGTTCCGTCTATTTAGAGAATATAATTGTTGTCATGTCCAATTGGAAAATGTAGTGCATCCGTTTAAACCAGGCACGAAGCTCACCATACACTATAACAACAAACTTGGACGCCTCAAAGCGAGCACATGAAATGCAGTCTCCTGCTGACGCTATTTTGAAAACTGAGACTGTCGATAACGCTTGTGAAACTTAGACAGCTGCACTTCCTAATGGCGGAGGTTACATTTGTGTAAGGTAATAAAATTACTATTTTATTTACTTTTGAAATTCCGCGAATCTTTTGTGATTACTCTGTATTACATGCTTCGATTTATAGGCATAGTTTCAAAGAGACCAAAACATTTTGCATAACTGTTCATCAACTGGATAGTTTCACACTGAAATACAATAACTACCCTTCAAAACAAGTTGTATGAATCAACTAATGAACGCAATAATATTATATACCTGGTAGTGCATGGAGGAACTTTTTGCTATTATTCCACTCCTCTCTAAGAGACAAGTTAAACATGGAATACGCGGGGTTTCCTGTCACATCTTGTACTATGGTGAGGAATTTGGGTAATTTCTCCTTTATGCTCTTGTCATTCTCTGCAGAGTAGGTCTCCAACAAAATAAGTCCTTCACATCTACAGAAGAAAAATATTTACTCAGCAGATAGACATGTGATGAACAAGGAAATTAACAAATTTTTGACTATATATATATACACTGCACTACATACTCGGTCTGAGTACATATATATAACTCAGAAAAAATAATATTCATTCAAGAGAACCAAATCTCTAATTAGTATTAATTTATAATATTCAGTGCATTGAGGAAATTGCAAAACCGTTCCATGAAGCTTGATCAAGCTTTTTTTGCTTTAGTATTTCCCATCCTATCAACATGCAAAAGTTTACTTAAAATATAAGAGAACATCGATACTCCTTTACGAGCAATAAAAGGGAGATTTTTTTCTAAATTTTCTAATAAAATTGGTAAGAAACAAAACAACTACAATTGATGGGATTTGCTGTAGGAATGAGACCTCCGAAACCAGTTTCTTTTTCACGTGATATATACATCTGTATCTGTATCTCTAGATAGGCCCTATATCTATCTGGATTTAGTAACATGGCAGCTCCCCAGCGCCAATCCTCTCTCTCAATCTCTCCTCTTACGGGAACACGCTTCGGCGAAACGTTGTCGCTTTTATTTTGAGTTTGTGAAGCTTGTTTTGCACCTGCCTTCTTATCGTAGTACCATCTTACACCTATATGTCACTAAGACCAAGGAAAACCAGAAGGGAAATTTAAGATAAACAAGTTAGAGATGCGATTCTGACAATCGCGAAGGTCGCGTCCCTTGATAGCATTATTTTTTAAATAGGCTGGCAACACTGACAACTGCCGTGCATAGGTAGGGGAAAACTCAGTACTTTTTTATTGTGTCGAATAATGTCTACGCAAGTGTTACCACAACAACTCCAGCGGCTATGGGCTAGTCTAACAAAGACCTTTCGAACGACACCTTAGGCTTGTCTACATCTTGTAGTTCCTGAAATCTAATTTCTGGGCACGAACGGACATACTGAGCGGGACTGTAAGTTCCTTTAGCTATAGCTTCTCTATCAAGGAACCTAAAAGGAAAGAATTTACTTACAGGTTATTTGTTCCTAACGAGAACATACTCATTTCGCAGTAGTTTCTAACATAAAAGAAACCTCTTACCCTAAATTTGTATCCGTGAAATGAGAAAACAATTCGAATTTTAAAGAATGGTTTCCACAAACTGAGAAATATTCCAACCCAAAAAGTACGAGAGTAAGTCAATAAGTAAATGCACTCAAGTTTATAATTTCTTACAACAGTAGAAAACCTACAACGATATCATTTTTCAACATAGTCAACCCTGCTTTTCAATACACTTGGTCCATCGTTCTACAAGCTTTTCAATACCCTGAGGAAAAAAAAAAAAAAAAAAAAAAAAAAAAAAAAAAAAAAAAAAAAAAACTTCGGTTGAGCAGCAAGCCAACCTCTTCCTTCATGCTTGTTATACCGTGTTTAAACTTCTTCAATCTATCGGTAAACACTTCGCCGTGGTAAAACATTGTCCTCGTATTCTGCTGACAGTCTTCTGAAGATTTCAGCTTCTGGTACACATTCAGACCACTACCACCCCCACCCACACACAAAAACTGTTCTGTTGTGCAAACGAACAGTGGCGCAGCCATGTTTACTATGCGACAGCACAAAGCGAACTCAAGTAATAACGCTGAAACCTGCCACAAGCGAAGACAATAGTGCCATCTGACGGCTTGCGAGCGCAGACAGCCGTGCAGCTAACCTAGAGACGATTAGATCAAAAGTGCAGATACTTATTGACTTGTCCTCGCATACTGAAAATTTGATTGGAGAGAGGTAAGGGCTAAGTTATTTGATTTCAAGAATCAACTGCGAAACTGCCATAAAACGATGTACAAACAATTCAGGAGACGCGGGTTCCATTCCAGAAAACAATTTCTCTAACAATTATGGACCGCACGTACACACCAGGTCTTTATAATACTAAAAATACTAATATTGATGAAGAATTCAAATTACCTAGGATGGCATGGTTCTTTGTAAATGTCAAGTTGAAAATACTGATTATTTAATAGAAAACATCGTCTTTTCTTGAAAATAGTGAAATGACTGTCGTCACGCTGAGCAAGCATATTGATGTAGTCTCGGTGTGTGATCTGCGTTTTCACTTCGACCACCTGGCCTCGCATCTTGGGCTTTCGGATTGTATGCGTGTAACTCCAATGACCTGCAAAGTAAAAAGTCTTCAGTAATTCTACATATGATCAACAGATATTATGATCTGAGGCTTGATGTCTACAGACCATAAATAAATTTAATTCGCTAGATATTACATTTTATTTTTTTCTAAATTAATATACACTGTTATAATAAATCAACAGAATAGTACCTAATGAAAAGAGACTTTCCGACTACACACGGAAAAATGCAGTATTATACATATAAAAAAATAATTTACAGCCATATTCAATCCACTACTGGATGAGGCCTCCCCCGGAGGGAGAAGGTGATCTACTGCACCCACGCTGACCAGACGTGTTGGGAGAGGAGAGCCGAAGCACTCAACTGTGATCGCTACCTCTTTATTCAGGTAGCTTCCCAATTGGCCTTACGACCCTGGGTGGACACCGCACAGGCAACACCATCTGGAGTACTGCAACGGTCATCCGTCCAAGCACTGACCAGACCCAGAGCTGCTTGACTTTGGTGATCTTACGGGAACCGGTAGACCAGCTCGGCTAGGGCGTTGCCACATATATATATAAATAAAGCTACTGTGAACGCACTACGTAAATCGAAATGTACAACAAAATTCCAGAGTTAGGATTCTCTAAATTTGTCTTAGGATTACATAACGGCATTAGCTAACCTTCGCTTCGCTTAAGGTTAGTGTAAACTGTAAAGCAACGATATCTAAATCTAAAGGTTAATGGTAACAATACTTCCGCATATATCTAATATTTTTATCGTTGTACGAAATTACAACGCCGCTCCTACAAATTCAAGTCGAGAGATTCAAACTTTCCAAGATAGTTCATAAACTTTTCAAACAGTAGTTTCCATGCCAGCTTTTTTTTCTTTTCTTTTTGTTCATTGTTGAAATATCTTCGCTGTTATAGGTTTAGATATTCACAACAATCAAGCGATTTTTTATATAAACTCAGCACGGATACAATTTTTGAAATGGTTATGATGAACTTTCTTCTTTGAAAGCTGGAACTATCTTGGGTTGGATTCATGAAACTGCTAATTGATGAGTCACACCGGTAGGGATTTTTTGTTTCTGGTTTTACGCATTGCAGCTTACTGTAATGATACTTATATCTTCATTTGTAAGAAAATAAATCCATGCAATTTTCGTTTACTTTGAAACAGCTTCCCACATTACCTGTCACCACACTGTTGTGAAAACCACAAACTTCATATCATTGCTAATTCTGCAACCTACCAATGCACCCAAAACAGACCTTCACATTTCCCAAAAGAGTGATCTAAAAACCTTTTAGAAGTCTTAGTTCTATAATTTCTACAAAGAATACCAGGATGTTCAGCGAGCACTAACAAAAAAAATCTCCCTGACTTTTCCCGCAGACTAGTCACACCTTTCCAGTTTGTTTTAAGGGAAAAGATACAAAAATAATTTTACTTCCACTCGAAACAGCAGGGTCAAAGTATGCAATAGGTTTGCTTGGGTTAGAAGTAAGGGGATGACCGACAAATTGTGCTTGAACACAACTTTCTGCAAGCAGAACACCCCCTTTTCTATTCCGCTCTACGGGCAGGAACATCCACAAATTGGGAAGCATACGGATAAATACTATAATTCAATTACTTTGATTTAAGGTTCACGTAAAGCCAAGATCTCCAACAAAAGATGGCAGCACTATCTCCGTATAATATCTAATGTATTTTTATCGTTGCACGAAATTTCAATGCTGTTCCTAAAAATTCAAGCTTAAGAGTGTTCAAACTTTCTAACCAATTCAAGAATTCGATCAATGCAGATTTCTTATTTTCTTTCTTGTTCATTGTTGAAACCGCTTCACAGTTGTTATGAATATCCAAACCTATAACGATGAAGCTCTTTCAACAATGAACAAAAAATAAAATAAAAAATCGGCATTGATCGAACTCTTGAATTTATAGGAGCAGCATTGAAATTTCGTGCAACGATAAAAATACATTAGAAACAGAGATAGTGTTGCCATCTTTTGTTGGAGATCTTGGCTTAACACTACTCTTAAAGAAAATTCCCTGGCTTTTTCCTGACCAACTATACGGGTAATAAGGAGAGCCCTGTCTTCTGTTTTGCCCACCTTCCAACCAGGGAGAGCTGCTGTATTGGATACTTAGTCGAACGTCATACACACTGTTGCCACATGTTATTTCCTCAATTGGACTGCGTTGTAGTCGCACGAGAAAGCTGTCTTCGCTCCTGAACAGTGTGGGGAGGAAAGCTTGTAACTTGCAACATCGTAATTGCCCTTCCACTTTCTCCGCAAACCAAGCCTAGTCTCTCTGCGTCTTCACTCGCATTTATTCTTACATTGTATATACTTTAAATCCCCACACTTTTCCAGGTTTTTTTTCCAGACGATGGACACCCTTAATATCTAACAGAATATCACTGTATGAAGTAGAATACGATTCGGAACTACATCGAATAGGAATCAGTACAAACTGTTAGAATCCTAAAAAGGCAGTTATAACCTTTGTCCATACTGCTGCTGCTGACTATCATGCTTGTGTTAGTTACAAATCGTTAGTTATCCTTTGTACAAAATAACCATAAACTACTATGCCTGTATATTTTCAAATCCAAATGTGGCTCACCCTTCTGGCCTCGCTTTCTCAATCGTGCCTGCATTTTTGGTGTGTTCGTTTGCAGGTAATTATGTACAACATCGAAATCTTGGAATGGAGGAAACTCATTTTCTAATGGCAGTGGACTCTTCACCAAGAACTTCAATTTCCTTGAATTTACTAGAAGACGATCTCCAGTGTCAATACCCAGTTTCTGACACACACACTGCAAACAGAGAATACAAAGACCTAAGTGCAATTATTATTTTAGAAAAAATTCGGAGTAATTTCAATTTATTTTACAAGATATTTCAATCATTTGTTAATTAAAATACACTGACACGGCTTACACACTATACTTTATTATAAAAACCACACAGCAAGCGTAACGGTATCTGTGTTCGATAAACACCTTCAGACAAATAGCGTTGATCTGAGTCATAATGAACTCAAACAGCGCCGATTAGTGTTGATCTGAGTCATAATGAACTCAAAGAGCGCCGATTAGTGTTGATCTGAGCCATAATGAACTCAAATAGCGCATTAGTGTTGATTTGTCATACTGAAACCAAATAGCATCGAATTAGTGTTGATTTGACTCAAGCGTTGACTTGAATCATAATGAACTCAAATAGCGATGACTTGACTCCAAATAGCGTTGATTTGACTCATAATGAACTCAAATAACGTTGCTTTGAGTCGTCTGAAAAAGACAATGTACGATTTGTAGCGCGGGTTAATTGGGATTTCCCCCTCTTTGCAGAAATATTTCCTGGCTCTGTTTTTGAAAATATCACCGAAGCCTGGGATATGAACGGATATAAAATACGGTATTTCTACATTCTGAGAACAGTTCCCTCCTCTCTGGAATCAGACACTGGAAGAAGAAATTTATAAAACAGGAACTGTTGGGCTAACTTTATGGTTTTTATAATGAAGTATAGTATACGAACCTTGTTAGCGCGTTTCAATTAAGTATGGATACAAAGCCTTAGCACATGTATATCCACAATAATTTGTAGTTTTTGATGCACGCGCTTTAAATTTATGTCTTATTTCATTTTGTTGACCAGACATTGTGTGTTTTGACCCACAGTAAAGGACAAGTCAAGATACAACCTTGCACAGTGGGACACAAAAAACCTGCCACCCCGTGAGTAATTTGAGGACATACGAAAATATAATACTACAGAAAATGAGAGTACTAAATGAGATAAAAAAAACACCTGAGTCACTGAATACTTTTTATAACACTGTGTGCACTCTTGAAAAACACAGGAGGGTCCATTTCAACCTCAGATAGTGCACAAATAGGTAACGATTACGAAAAAGTATGACAATAGTAATAACTAAAATACACACTACTATGTGTACGAGCAAGAAAACTCTCAAAATTAAACAACATTCCGATATTTATGATTTGCAGAGACCATTTTTTTCTTAAATGACGAATTGGAACAAATTTTATTATTTAAGTTCCTTTGCGCTAGACTATGTATCTCCCTTACTTTTTCTAGATTTTTTAAATCCTGTAAAAGACACCCATGCCCCTGCCGGGATCTTCGAGTCGTTGGCCTAATGCCTTAGACCCCACGGCTACCAGGTAGGCTGTATGCGCAAGAGGTTTCTCGCAAAGTAGGGGTGGCAGTTGCAGAGCTAAGTCTAAATGTTTACAAGTTTTGAAAGTAAACCTAAAGGCGTAGTTCCACACCGAGAAAGTAACACACACATTTATACACGTAATAATACAAAATTTCCGATTTTGAAAACTTAGCTTTTGTGGTACCCGAAGAATTTATTTTTAAAAATAAAATAAAAGGTTTGTAAGCTTATTCAGGAAGACGAAATTAAACTAATTTTTTTTTTGACTATTAGAATCCAATCCCAAAATTTTAAGTTTTTTCGCTCCACGCTATTGAACAGTCACGAAGTTAGCTATAAGAAATCTTCAATTTATGGACATGTGCTTTGGTTGTGATCTCAACGTTATTAATAGAAATCACTCACAACGGAATACCATTAATCACATGGTTAAACTAGGTGCCAGGTTTTTTATATATTTAAATACGTAACAATTTACATTACACGATTATCAAGAAATGTAAGACTACAGCTATGATACATATATACAGGGAGAAAATGATACATCGCGAGTGCGAAAAGATTTGTTTAAGTGTTTTAAATAAATTTGTTCTTTCATGTGTAAGATTGTTTTACCTATGTACAGCGAGGACATTTAGCAACGCAACGTAGCGTTTGTCGGCTCGAGGTCCGCCAAGCGGTCCGTATTTCTCCGCTAACTTTAGGACACACATTCAGATTCACATATGAACACCAGGGCTTTACGGACGTGTTCAAGAACCACCTTTATTTATTAGTATATGTAAATTTCGTGGACAGAAATACAAAAATCTATTCAGCAATAAATACACCGTGAGGCGAAAAGTTACCGGAAATTGTTGTGTGATGGAATTATAGATTTGGTTGGTGATAATGGGTCATCACGTTTTAGCACACTGAAGGATGCGGTTTTGTTTTAAGTCTGTTTCGAAGTAAAGAGTCTACAAGATGTCATATTTTTATATGAAGTTATTTACAAGTACGTTTAGTTATTGAAAATATTTCTACAAGATTGTACTCCATGTAGAAGGATATGTAACTATCTGAGCATTTAATAATTCCATCTACTGGTGATAAATTAATATAGAAATGGCCAATGCTGTTCGGTGTACAAAAAAGTACAAAAAAAAAAAAACCCTAAGAAAAATAAGATATAGCAACTTATACGACTGGCGGGCGGGAACAGGTGAGTCAAGCGTGACCTCGGCCGACAAGAACTGCGTTGTGTTGCTAAACATCCTCACGGTGTATAAGAAAAAAAAAGTCAAGAAAAGGCTCTTAACTACAGAATCTTAGAAACCTACCAAGGAAGAAAAATAGAACAATAAAACAAACCTCAATCATTCTACAAATCTTTGTTTCAAAGTCTGTAGAGTTGTCGATGACGTCAAAGTAAGGGTGACCAACCCAAGCAGCAGCTGCGTTGTAATCCAACTCTCGGGCCAAGTCGACACTCTCACTGCGACAAGCGTGGTCCTTGAAAATAGAAAATACAACTGAAAGCTGTTACCAAGTTCTTTCACCGAGTAAAGTCAGCATGTAAGAAGTAAATATGAAATTAACTTAGCGGGCTGACATATAAAGTCAACAGACATTATATCTGGTGTAGTAAAAAGTAATCCATTATTTTTGCACGACATTGAAGGTTTGACTTACCATAGTTAGAATGATCCGATTTAGGTCACATATGCGCCGTTTTGTTCGATAACGTGTTGCCATTTGGATGGTAATATCATGATGCCTCTCTCATAGAAGCCCTTGTCCCTATTGGCAAAAAAATTGAGACAGTCGATTTTCACAAGCCTCTCTTGAAGCGAATTTTTCACCAGCAAACGTGTTCGCCATGGACAGGAACAGATGGTAATCACTCGGTGCCAGGTCCGGACTATAAGGTGGATGCATAAGAACCTCCCAACCAAGCTCCCGGAGCTTCTGGCGAGTCACTATCGATGTGT
>JAGDQP010019848.1:17610-34237 GCA_022664845.1 Lepisma saccharinum | reverse complement strand
TAGCTATGTGACCGGCACATTTCCACTTCAGCTTCTTCGCAGTCTTGATTACATCCTCTACCTTTGTTTGTGCGCGAATCCATTCATTTGTCTTCCAGTCCCTCCTGGTTATTCCTAGCATGCACCTCTCCATTGCTCTTTGTGTGGCTCTCAATCTTTGAGTCGTTTGCGCATTCAATGTCTACGTTTCACAGCCGTACATCATCGCAGGTAAGACACATTGATTATAAACTTTACGCTTCAGACACACTGGTAGTTTGCTTTTGAAAATAAACTGTAGTCTTCCAAACGAACTCCACGCCATTTTGTATCTTCTATTTATTTCATCAGTCAACTTGGCATTCAATGTTTTGAGATGGCCTAGGTAAACATACTCATCAACTATGCCTATTGTCTCTCCGTTAATCTTTATTTCCCTTTTTGCAGCATGTTGATTGTATATGACCTTTGTTTTACTTAAATTCATTTTAAGGCCTATTTTCAAACTCTCATTATTCAGTTCTTCCATTCTGGTTTGTAGTTCTTCCGCATTTGAAACAAACAGGACTATATCGTCAGCGAACCGTAGGTGATGAAGATATTCGCCATTAATTTTAATTCCAACTTCATCCCAGTTTAAATTTTGGAACACTCTCTCCAGAACTACAGAAAACAATTTTGGGGAAATTGAATCTCCTTGCCTTACCCCTTTTCCAACTTTAAAATTTTCACTTTCTTGATGTAGTCTAATGAATAAATGATTCGCAGTCGAATAAATGTTTCGCAGTAGCTTGATGTACGCATTTTCGATGCCTTGATGTTCAAGTGATTTAAATACTGTTGACAAGGAGACCGAATCGAAAGCTTCTCAAAATCTATGAATCCGAAACATAGTGGAAGTTCATATTCATTAGCCCTTCCCATACCTTCGTTCAATGCTTGTATGTGGTCCATTTTGCTAAATCCACGACGAAATCCGGCTTGTTTCCTTCCCTGGTTAAAATCCAAGCCCCGCTCAATACAATTCAAAATAACTATGATGAACATTTTGTATAAAACTGACAGTAAACTAATTGGTCTGTAGTTTTCGATGCGTTCTTTGTCCCGTTTCTTGTACAACAAAATTATAACAGCATTATTCCAACTTCTGGGTATTTCTCTCTTCCTCAGGAACATTGTGAATAATTTCGCAAGTTCCTCTTTCATCTTTTCACCTCCCCATTTAAACATCTCTGTTGTGAGTCCATCTTCTCCTGGAGACTTGCCGTTCTTCATCCCTCGAATTACTTTATCCACTTCTTTCATTACATCTGGGACATTTACATCATTTTCTTCTGCTTCATTTCCTAGCTCTTCTTCGGAGTAGTACAATTGTCTGTAGAAATTTTCAAATATTTTTATAATTTCTTCCTTATTTCGTGTTACGGTCCCGTCTGGTCTCTTAACTGCAATTATTTGCTTTTTCCCTATCATGAGCTGCTGTTTGGTTTTCTTCAGGCTCTTGTTTTCCTCGATTGTATTTCTAACAAGATTTTCGTTGTGTCTTCTTACATCCTCTCTTATTTTGTTCCTTACGGTTTTATTTAGTTCTATGTACTCAATCCTCTTGATGTAATTTTCCTCTTCTTTCATTTCCCTTCTTTTCTCATCAAGAGTTTAGTTTCTTCTAAGATGTTGCTCTCTTTTCTTTTTCTGGTGCCTGCTATTTCCTTGGCTGTCTCTCTTATTATGCCAGTCAGTATTTTATTTCTGCTATTGATGTCTTCTTCATCCTCTAACTCTTCCAAGGCGCTCAATCTGTTCCTTAGTTTTACCTCAAATGTTTGTCTCTGTTTCCCTAGATTTTCCAGATCTAAAACTTGCGGTTTTCTTCTAATAAGCTTCTTTCTCTCAAGTCTAGTAATTAGTTCCAGCTATCATCTCATCATCCTATGTTCACTCGACACTTTGAAACTGTTCAGAACGGACACATCTTGCAGAACATACGTTAGTCGATAGAATGCAGTCTATTTCGTTCTTGGTCCCATTTGGGCCTTTCCATGTCCACTTCCTCTGGGGCGGTTTCTTGAAAAATGTATTGGAAATGAACAGTATGTTGTCTTCTAAGAATTCCACTAACTTCTCTCCTCTCGTTTCTTTTTCCAAATCCAAAATTTCCAACTTTCGTGTCACTGCTCTGCTTGGTTCCTACTTTCGCATTGAAGTATCCCATTACAATTTTGTAATGCGATTTGCTATTATCCAAAATTTTCTTATCTCGTCGTATAGATCTTCGATTTATTCCCCCGGGTGTGAGGTTGTTGGAGCATACACTTGTATAATTTCCATACTATATTTCTTGTTTATCTTTATTCTATCTGAAATTCCTTCAATTTCTGTGATCAGTGTCTTCAGGTTCTTATTAATTATAAAGCCAACACCTGTCAGTTTTCCATTTTCTGTTCCTTTGAAGTAGAGCATATGCCCTGACGGTAGTTCCAACTGTTCTTCATTCTTCCTCCACATTTCTGATAATCCTATGGTGTCCCACTTAATCCTCTTGTGTTCACTCTGCAATTTTTCTAATTTGTCCTCTCCTGCAAGTGACTGACAGTTGAGAGTCGCCACGTATAGGTCCGTTTGAGTTGCCGTGTCGGTATCCTGGCAGTCTACAGTCCAAACCCGGGCATTTTGACCCTCTGACTTCCTGCAGGACTGACCGCTGCCGTTGCGAGCTGCATACCGTCCTCCGGGCAATGATATCCTCCGAGGCTGTTTCCTTACTTGTACCATCATGTGTAAAGAAAGGAGGGTTACTGACATTTGACTCACCACGCTGTCAGCTAATGCGGGTTGGTGAGCAGCCCATCCATGTTCGTTCGCCAAGCAGTTGCTTGGGTACTAACAGGCCCCACGACGGGAACGTATGGATTCTACATTAGGCGTCTACCCCGGTCGGTTCCGTTAAACCTTAGCAAGAGGAATTAAGGGGTCTCCTCCCAGTTGGTGGCAGAAGCCTTTTGGGGCGACAGTCCCGGTTTGCTGGTCCTGTCCCTGTTTCCCGACCATATATATATATATAATTTCAGCGAGTGACGGCAACAAAGAAGAATTAGAGGTTCTTTTGAATCTCTTGGGAAACAGGAAAAAAGATGCTTATCGTAACTTGTTTAATTCATAGCCATACAATACATTTGTTACCCTTCAGTACTACAAATTGTAAGGATGGTCATAATTACATACAATTGTTAAGAAAGGTAATACAATTTACTATAGTAAACGTTATGAGAGCCCTCTTTCGCCAATCATACGATGCAGAAAAACTCCGGGTGTATCACTGTCTTCCATGGAATGGCATATTTTTTTCAGTACATTCTTCATGTGTAGAGTTGAATACGCTTGCATACTACTTTTCGGAAACTTTAAGTGCCCATGATAAAGATGTGAAATTTTGTATAATTTTCTAATGAGTTTCGAGTAATTATACAGCCATATGTATGTTTGTGAACATTTTAATGTTTGCAATATAAAAAACTAACACTGCAAAAGTGACTGTTATATTGCCCTGAAATAGTCATGTAATGTCTGCACATCCTGCACATTCGTGATGGAATCAAAAACTGTAGACGACAGCACGCACTTGTAAACGTAATAGTTGTTTTGTGCGATACGTTATGTGATACTGTCTTGTTTTCAGTTTCTTGGAGGTGCTGAAACAGGTTGTTGAGTTGGGCTCGTGATATTGAGTCATTCGTAGTTTGTTTGTTGGTATTGTGTTGTTAATGGAGGGAACAGGAAATGACTGTAAACATGTACAATCTATATGTAGTCCTTCCTCTTCTGAGAGAAAATTTTTGGGAGAAACTATTTTTCAGTTTAATGACACCCCGTCTACTATTTTCGATCAGACTTGAGGAAGCGATATATAACTATACAATTAGTAAATGTTCTGATGATTCTATATGATTCACTTTATAATATTTGAGAGTGCCAAACGCAATTTCTCTCAAAGTCTTTAGAGAAACTAATGAATGATCATATGTTTTTGTAAATAGAAACTAAAGACCATTTATATATATGTAGTGTCACTTGACCCATATTGTCATTTAAGAAAATTTCACTCTTTGCCGCTAGACCACAATAAAATGGGACAGCATGCAATGCTAGACCACGATGGCGCATTCACCCGTAAATTAATAGGGGCGAGTAGAAGTTCTGGCAGTTAGTGGTATGCGGTGTCTACAAAAAACCTGCCCTTTTTCATGTGAGTTGTAAGTTCATTGTCTTATTAAGATAAGGATTGTATATTTAGAAGATTATAATGTTTACATACTGTGATAACAAGGGGGCACTTGTTGACCGTATGTTATTTTAAGATTAGGAGTGTGTATTTAGAAGATAAAAATAGTATTAGTCAGAATATTTGTTCACATGTTTACAAGAGGACACTTGCTAACCTTATTTTATCATGTTTACATATTTTTACATTTTATCTTCTAATGGTTGAAGAAAAAGATGGTTTACTTAAAAATTTTACTTACTTGTGCTATATGATAAGATAAAATGAATTGTATGGGTGATAACAGCACTATGGCTTACGCCCGTCCCGACCTTACTTGTGCTATAACTATGATAGTGAAAATTAGTGGATTTCTATCTTTTGTAACTTGAATTGAATTAGCGTCTTATTTGAAAGTGAGATAATTTACACAGTGGAAATATATTATCACTGTTATTATATTTTAGTAAGTTTTTCATTTTTATTATTTAGAATATTTTAATTGTGAGTGTAAAGTGAAAATTGGGAGGGTGTATTATTTAAACATTATTTAGTGAACAGTAGATGAAATCCTCATGCATCAAGAATGAAATTTTAACATTTCCTATGAACAATGAATGTATAGGTAGAAATAGTATAATTTTTGCAATTAATAATCAAGGATGATATCCTCACACAACAGGGAGAATCTCTGCTATCTCATATGAACACAAAATGTTTAGGTAGAAATATTAAGATTTTTATTCTTGCTTACCATATTTTCAATTATTAACTAAGAATGAGATCTGTATGCACTAGGGGAAATCGCTGATATTTCATATGATAGTGCTAGAGGTCGTTGGTTCGATCCTAGCTCATGTCGTGTGAACTTTATGGTGGGCAAACACCGTGTGCGTGGATTTTTTTCAGGGTTCCTCTCACTTTTTCATTCCATTATCATTCATCCGGCCTGAATAATAGTTGTCTAAAGATCTTAAATAAATTTAAATTCAAGATCTCTCTGGTTCCTCCCCACTTTTTCATTCCATCATCATCATTTATATGACCTGACCCATACTTGCCTAAAGGTCTTAAATAAATTCAAATTAAAGTGAGCCTATGAGTTTTCAGGGTATCCCTGATTCTTCTAACTTTTTTTCATTCCATCGTTAATTATCTATACAGCCTGATCCATAGTTACCTAAAGATCTTAAATAAATTTTAATTCAAGAATGGGCAATGGGTAATGAGGGCTCTGTGGTGGATAAATACCGTGTGCGTGGCTTTTTTCTTAAGGTTTCTCCTTTCCTCTCACTTTTCTTCAATCCATTTAACCATATCATAATTATCCATCCGGCCTGAGCAATAGTTGTCTAATGACCGAGATAGGGGAGAGGGGTGTCAGTTTGTCCCTCATTTGTTTGGTGTGACTGAGGAAAACCGTGGAAAAACTTCGGTCAGCATGGTCAGCCGCTGAGATCGAGCTCAGGATTTTCCGAATGCTACGTCAATGCTCTATCACTGAGCTACGCCGATTTAGTGGACATCTTTTGACAAATGGAACACTGAATATGAAATGTACTCAGATAAATTCACATACATGGTGACCTTTAGGCATCTGAGGCTCAGACCGGGATAGGGGAGGGGAAAGAATTTGGGGAAGGTGTTATCCAGGTGCTATGTTGAAGTTACCATCCTGTCATTTGTCTGACGTGACTGAGGAAATACCTTGGAAAAGATTGGTCAGAATGGTCGAGTGTTGAGATTGAGCTTAAGACCTCCCGAATGGTAGACCAATGCACTGCGACTGAGCTACACTGACTTGATGAAACATTTTTAGATAAGTTGAATATTTAATATGAAATACACTCAGAAAAATTCACACACCGTTTTTCTCGGGATTCTTCCCGTTTCCTCCCACCTTTTCATTCACTAACTCATCCCATCATCATCCATCTGACGTGAGCAATAGCTGTCTAAAGACCTTAAATAAATTTAAATTGAAGATGACTAGGCGGCCCAATTGTGTGTTGTTTGTTTTAAGATGACTTTTGAAAAATGAAATCTTTTTAAGCATAACAATATAAATAACAATAAAGACAGAATTAGTTACCTGTGCAACAAGTTGATCTTCTGTTCATTTAAGAATCGTCATTAAATAACTGGAGAAAAATTATTAAAAAACGCAACATATTAACTTATATCAGACAATTATTCATATTTCCATTCACTTCATTTGTCATATTTATCAAAAGTTAGATCATTGATTTTTTGATGTAATAATTCCTTAATTATTCATTAATCGATATACGAGGGGGTACCCAAAAGAAACCGGAATCATTCTCTGGTGCCCGGATCAGTTGTAGTACGTGCTTCCGCCACTAGCTGCCTCTTGCTGGGATCCTTTTGCACCAGTCTACCGACCAGCGTTGTCGAGTGAAGTCGTGGTGCCACGTAATAAATATTTTTGTTAGACGCCTCTTGCTTGTTCGGCGATTTTTGTGATGACTGAAAACTGGAAACAACGCGTGACGCTATGAAATTCTGTTTTCCGTTTGGGGAAACAGCTGTAATGCTTGAAAAGGCTTACAAGGAAGCTGCTCTGGGAAAAACTAAGCTGTACGAATTTTCTTCTTCTTCTTCGAGGCCACTTGAAGGCCAACCTCGCTCAGGCAACCCTCGACCTCCCGAACGGATGAAAACATCGCCAGAACTGGTGGAGTGATTATGGAAGACCATCGCAGAACCACTGATAAACTTGTTTATTTGTTTGGTGCGCCTGGAGTTCCTGCCAACGGAATTTGAGCAAGAAATTGCAAATGAAAAGAGTTGCAGAAAAAAACGTGCTTCAGCAGCAGACAAAACCTTGATTGCGAAACGATTTTTAATGGAAAACAACCTAATCCAGCTTTTGCACCCGCCATATTCACTCAAACTTGCTCCGAGGGACTTTGTTTTATTCCCTCAAATGAAAAAAAAAATCCTCAAAAGAAAACGTTTTGCAGATGTGGAAGAGGTGAAGGAAAAACGACAGAGCTATTAAAAGGTATAACTTGGCAGGAGTTTCACGACTGCTTCGAAAATGGAAAGCTCGTTTAGACCGGTGCGTTTCATCAAGTAGGCAGTACTTTGAAAGCGATTCAAGTTGTAGCACCCAAAAATAAATACACACAATTGTATTACAAAATTCAGGTTTCTTTTGGGTATATCTCATTTATGCACATTCCATCGGCGTTCTTCATATATTTTCTGTCGTAATATATTTAACAACTGGTATTGATAAATGTTCAGATTCCTTTTATTTGTTATAGCATTTGCTTGTATTATACATATTTTCTGACTTTCCATAATCTCCTTCTTCTACACTTGTTAAAGTTCTGTGCACTATAATTCTTTTTTTTAGATTCATCTTTAATAGTTTCAGTTTTAGGTATTTCATTGCACAGTTTAGTTTCATTAATATCTACAAAGTTCAATTATGGGACCTTTTGGCTTCCAGCTTTTCTCTCCTCTTGTTTTTATACTTCAAGATGATGGCCCTTACTAAAATTGTTTGGTTAATATCTCCACGGCTCCTCTCATATATTCTTCGGAGTATTCTTTTGTCCCAAATTTCACATGCCTTCTTACGTATTCTCTTCTTTATAATCCACCACATTTTATACATCCTTTTCAATTCCATTTTACGTTTAGGGTCTATTATAGTATGTTGATCTTCGGATAATACTATACATTATTTGTATGATGTTTAGGTTTAAATATCTCATGATATAGGAAGACTACTCCAAAACTATTATACAAATATTGGGGCACCAACTGCAAGAACGGAGATTCTATTGCTTGTATAGGATCTGCTTTCCTTTTTGTAACAGCTTTATCTAATAATCTCCCAGAAAAATATAAGTTGAGCGGATTTGTTGGTAACGGATTAACCTTTTTATTCTTCTTTCGGGATCTACTTTTCCTATAATTTCTTGTTGATTTTGTTGCCGTGTCCACAAGTTCGTTGTTTGTTTACCTTAGTTTCCGATTTGGCACACCCATTCTTCTTCCATTTTTTCGATTCTTTCTTCCTCTGTTTTTTTTTCTTTTATTGTTAATTAGCTCTTTCGGGTCTCTTGTTCTACGAGTTACATTACTAGTTCCTTGATTCTGTGATTCTTGAACATGATTAATTGTGTTTACTTCTTTTCCGGTTTTACATTTATCATTTCCTTCATTTCTTTTCTTCATCTCTATACAAGACATCTTCTTAAGAGGAACATCTTGTTCTGCTCTCATATCTCGTTTTCTTTCCTTTATATGATGTTGTGAAATGTCTTTGCTTTTGAAAATTCTGCAACCAGTAGATTCATCTGTCTCTTTGTTTCTCATAGCACTCAACTTGAAGCCATCTTTCACGATGTCTACAGTTTTCATTATTGTAAGGTCATCGTCCTTTTTCTTATTTGTCAACCCTGAAAGGTAGGGATTCTATATTGATAACAAAATATTGGGTTGCTGAAAATCATTCCCTCCTATATACTTTATTGGAACCATATTTTCGTAAGTGCTTTTTTTCTCGCTTGCTTCCTGTTGACGATAACTGATCATAATTTTCGTCTTTCTCAATTCCTCTGCCTCATACATTAACATCATTAGGATAGTTTACTTCTACCTTCTTTGTTTCACAGGTTCTATTATAAATACTTTATTTGCACACACTCATTCCTGTTAGCTTTAATCTTCAAATGCAAAATAGCATCCATTTTGGCATCCAATTCAGCTTTTCGTTTCTCTCTTTTCTTCTTTTTCTTTCTTTTCTTTTCCTTTTCTTTTTATTTTTTTTTCTCTTTTTTATCTCTCTTAAGAAAATCCATAATCATATTCAGCATAGAGGGCATTCCTTGTTCACCTGCTAACACTTCATTGAACTCAGTCGAAATATCAGATAGTGAGTCCTGCTGTCGACGCGTGACGCTCCTCGTAATATGTGGAGGCGTTGTATTCCCAGTGCCGTCATCAGCTTCATCGTTCTTCCATGCTGTCATCTATTGCATAAAACTCGAACTCTGTAAGGCTTTGAATATTTTCAATTCTATATGATACATACCATTACAATCTGAACCTACGAAATCACTACTAATAAAAAGTTTGGTTCTCTGATTTTGCTACTTCATTTTTACTTGAGGATTTAGCAAATGATTTGTTAAACGCAAGAGGAAGAAGTCAAGCTGCATACGATGAGGTTTTGAGAAGTAATGAAAGTAAGGCAAAGCTGGCAAGTTTCTGGGTGGAAAGCTGGCAAGACGAGAAATGAAAGAAAAAAAAACCGTTATTAACAAAGACTTTTTTGCAAATGTTGAAGACACTTGTGTCAGAATCACGGTAAGTGGTTCTGAAATTGTCCGAGGATTCTCTTGTACGCATGAAGAAGCAGACACGCACATTCTTCTGCATACTTAATATGGTGACGTTACCCAATAAATAGTACTTTGTTTATCTATTTTCATTGATATTCTGGTCCTTTCTGTTGTTAGAAAGCAACTGAGAGGTGTTAGAAACTAACTGAAAGTACTTGTATTGGCCAGTGTCTCAGGCAGATTAAAAAGTAACATAAGCTGCAATAAAGTTCCATTGCAGTTCAGGCTGTGACATTGTAAGCGCATTTGCAGGACAAGGAAAGAACAAAAGTTTAAAATACTCTGGAACAGCACAAAATATGTTACAGCATTCAGAAGCCTAGGAATCGAATGAACTGTTTCACATGACTTATTAAAGACATTTAGAAAGTTTACTTAGGACATATATTCCAAGAACAAAAATTGCAAGTGTCAAAGAGCTGCGTTAAAATTATTTACATCCAAAGGCAGGTCAAGTTGATAGTTGCTAACTACCATCGCGCAAGGATATATTGGAACAATACCCAGCACGCGCAAATTTCCAGATAGGGATTTAGATACGAAGACTTGGAAAATACTCTAAGTATACCAGAGGCTGAAGAAGAAAGGACAGCAAAATAAAGGTACGCATAAATTGGATCGCCGGAGCACGTGCAACAGAAACTGTAGTACTTGCCATCCTACGTTGCAGTTGTTACCGAAATATGCAGGAATTTTTCTGGTTCAGATTATCAGTTACCGTATTATTGATCTTTTCTTAAAATAAAAGCAGTGTCTTGTGAAAAAGTATTTATTTATCTAAAAGTAGTCGTTTTCTCACGTAACATTAAATAAGAAAATATTGTCAATAAAATGTTTTCCTTTCCTCTTTTTAAAAAAACAAAAACCATCTAAACCTAATTCAATATAAATGTTTCCGTGAAAATGCACATTTTTTAGTTTAACAAAAAATATTGGATCTATGAAAATATAGCTCATAATTAAAATTAAAATTTAAAAATGAGCCTTCATTTAAAAAGGGGAGCATCGAAATCTGATAATGCTATGCCAAAATATCATATGTATTTGGCTATCGCCAAATTTTCAATGGCCGGTATTTTGAATAGCTACCGTTTTGTGACGTCTATCACCCATTTTCGTGTTCTTTGTAGATAAGTGTTCTACAAATGCTGAGATTTTAATTTGTTCCCCCATTTAACCTACTGCCTTCGCAATGTTACCTAGTATTGCAGAATTTTTCAAATAATTGTCCATACCTCGGGTTATAGTTGTCGGATTTAATTGATTTTTTCCTTAAATTAAAGCCTAAGTTAGAAACTATATGTAAGAATATAATTCTCTCTAAAACCAGTCGTTTCAAAGTAAAATATTAAATAAGAAAATATTTGAAACAAAAATGATTTTTGTTTTAATTTAACTGAAAACTATCAGATTTAAAAAACTATTGCTCATAAATAAAATTGTACACCAGAACTCCAAATGGTAGAAAATATTTATTTTTCATTTGGATGTAGGAACATAATTTTGGTGCCCTATTTATTATATTATGCACGTCAAAGCAGACTGAGTACTTTGTATAGTTTAATTTCCTAATATTTAATACTACTATCTTTACTTAATTACTTTTTCTCATACTATCTTTACTTAATTACTTTTTCTGATTTGAAAATTTTAAATTTGTAAGAAAACCCATATTGATTTCCTAAAGAAGATTCAAGTACAGCAAATCAAGGAAAGCAAATTCTCTGGCTTCTAACTAAAAATGTATTCAAATTAACTTCCTATACGGCTTCTGATTTACTCAAGTCTCTAAGGTGTGATTAGAGAAATGAAACAAGAAAGTTGCTCTCAATCTTATTCATTTTCGTATTAAAACTATATGTCATAAACACAAGTAGTGAAATACAAACACAACTGACAATGGAAATGAGTACTAGCTTTGAGGCAAGTACTGTATGGGCTGCTAACTAACTAACTAACTCTATGGCTTATGGAACTCGCAAGTTCATCGCCGCAGTAACAAACGTTAGCCATTGCACGAACACCTACTTCTCGAAGATCTCTTCTAATATTGTCCTCCCAACGACGTCTCGGTCCTCCCAATGGCCTTCTTCCATCCGGCCTTCTAATCAGGATAGAATAATCTTCGTTTTTCCCCCATCCGAATTACATGGCCTGCCCACCTTAGTCGTCGCGATTTCATTATTTTTACATCTGGTGAATCGTACAGTCCGTGGAGTTCTTCATTATGCAGTCTCCTCCACTCTCCAGTCATCTCGTCCCGTTTCAGCCCTTAAACGCTTATTTTCAAATACACGTAACTTATGTTCATCTGCTAGGGCCGTACTCCAACTCTCGCAACCGTAAAGTATTACCGGCAGAATAACTGTTCTGTATATTTTCAATTTAAATGTCCTTGATATTAATCGCGATGTTAAAAGTTTTTGGACTGAATAGAAACATGCGTTTCCCGATACTAAGCGACTTTTTATTTCTTCCGTGGCCTCACTTTTGCTTCTTACGTATGCTCCCAAGTATTTAAATTTGTTTACTTTCTCTATGACCTCATCCCTAATTCTTATGTTTTTATTTCCTTCATTCCCTGTGTTTCGGCTTGTTATCATGTATTTTGTTTTCTCTATGTTTACCTGTAGACCTATTCCATCGCACGCTTCTGCTAAGACATGGGTGTTGTTTTGTAGTGCATCTATATAGTCCCCTATTTAATTTACATCATCCGCGTACACAAACAGTTGATTCAAACCATTCAACGATAGTCCCTTTTTGTCCTCTTTAATTTTTAAAATCGCATATTCTAACGCAAAGTTAAACAGTAGTGGTGACAAGGCATCACCTTGTTTTCAATCCATTGCGAATCTTCAAACTATCTGACATATTATTACCTATCCGTACTCTGCTTATGGGGTAACTGAGACACATCTTCACTAGTTGAACCAATTTTTTCGGAATTGCAAATCTTATCAGGATACTCTATTCGTTTTTGATAGAATCATATGCTTTCTTAAAACCAATGAATAGTTTATGAACTAAAATAGTTGTATTCCCAAGTCTTCTCCAATATTTATCTCAAGGCGAAAATCTGGTCCAACCTGGATCTATTTCTTCTAAATCACCATTGGTGATCTCCAATTATTTCATCTACATACACTTAGGCGTGTTAACAGAATATTACTTAATACCTTGTAACAGGTTGGAAGTACCGAGATTCCGCGGTAATTATTACAGTTCGATTTATCGCCTTTTTTGTAAATCGGAACTATTATTTAGGTTTTCCATTCCTTTGGGAGCTGCTCCTTTCTCCATAAAGCACTTATAAATTTATGTAGTTCCTTGATTAGTGCCGTTCCTCCTGCTTTAATTAATTCGGCTGGAATATTGTCTATTCCTGGTGATGTCTTTGCCGACATTTCGATCTCGATCTCGCTAGGTTCGGGAATCCACAATTCTGCGGTATGGATTTCAAATTCCTCGGTTTGTTCCCCGTTATCTACATTAAGAAGTTTGTCGAAATAACTTTTCCACACATCGACTATTTTAATCGGATCCACCTGAAGATTTCCACGTTCATTTTCAATCATTCCTAATCTCGGCTGGTAACCTTTTCTTAACGAGTTTACCCCTTTGTATAGATCTCCTGTGTTATTTGTCTTCCCGTTTTCCTCTATCTCCTGAATCTTCTTCGTCAGATATTCTTGCTTTTTTGTTTCTGAACCCGAGTGTGGTGTTTCGTTTCGCGTTACTGTAGTGGTTGGTATTTGCTCCGTTTTTATTACTTAGCCATCGTTGCCTTGCTTGTTTTCGTTCTTCATGAAGCTTAAGGGATTCTTCATCAATCCAAGGTTTGTTTTTCTGTTGTTTCTTCTCACCTACACGTTCCTTCGCTGCGCTCTTAACTGTTTCACGAATTGCCTTCCACATCTTACTTACATCAATTTCATTATCATTGTCATTATTATTACTCTAGTCGGCTAGGATTATGAACCTATTTGAGAGTTCAAGTTGGTAATGTGCTTTTATGCTCGGAATTTTTAATCGTTTCACTTCGAATTTCAGTTGTTTTCTCTGTTCACGATACATAACTTTCCCCCTTACTTTTGTGATCACTAATTGATGGTCGGTGTCACCTTCAGCTCTTCTGTACGACCCATGTGTATTTGTGTATGTCTTTGTGTTCAAAGTACGTGCTCTTTACCAGTAGGTTTTTCGAAATCGCGAAAGTTATCATCAGTCTTTCTCCATTGTTATTGGTCTTTTCGTGAAGGCTGTATTTGCCAATAGTAGGTTTGTATTTTTCTTCCCTCCCTACCTTTGCATTGAAATAACCCAACACAATTTCGAATTATACTTCGGCATTCGGTCAAACAGCCTTTCCAGCTCATCGTACAATATATCTTTGTCGTTATCAGTAGCCAAGTCGGTCGAAGCATAGACGTTTAATAAAACCGTGTTGCCCCATCGAGTACGTATCGTAACGTAAGATGGTCTTTCGTTTACGAACTCTCTATTCTGAACCGCCTGAAGGATACTGTTCTTAATTAGGAATACTGTTCCGAAATCGTGAGACTGTGTTCCACCGTAGTAGAATGTGTACTTGCCCTGTCGAATGCTATCTTGACCATCCCACCGAACTTCTTGTATCACTAATATGTCTAGCTCGTACTTCTCAGTCTCGCGTACTACCACCTGAAGAGCGCCCGTTTGGTATAATGTTCGTACGTTCCACGTTTCTATTCTAAGGTCTTTCTTAATCCTGTTCTTGAAGCCCCTTGAAGCAGTCCCCGCCCGAAGATCCGAAAGAGGGACTAGTTTACCTCCGGAATATTTTACCCCAGGAGAATCTATGAACTATCTGTTACTATTTCTTGGCATGTTTTAGCGGTGTAGAGTTGTCAGCTCTACGACCTCGTAGTAAAGGTAGATATTCAAGATGTCGTCATCTGTCCATCTCTGAGTCTTGCCGATGCCATTCATCTTCAGCCTCAGGGTGGTAATGGTGATGCTGCTTCCCCTCACCATGATATCCTTGTTCGGGGCTATCTTCCCCTAGCCTTTATAGATCCCTCTACTAACTGCAAGGCAGCAGTACTGGCTTTGGTCCACCCGGAACATTTCCGGTAACCACCATATCTGGTCGGCATTCCCCTATCCACCACCTGGAGAGACGCCTGGTGGAAGACCAATACAAATTCTATTATGCCATTTTGGAGGAGAGTACGTAAGAAGATGCCTAAGATGCCGGCCCGACCTGATCTTAAGATGACCAAAGTCTATAAATAAGTTCAAAAGGAAATAGTTCCTTCTTGGGAATTACGTAGCATCTTTATTTTGAATCCCACATCTTCCATGACTGCATTCAGAAAGATAAATAAAGAAAAAGCAATTAGATATTTATATGCACGTACGTACGTGAAAAATGACCCCTTGTTGGATAGGTGAGTAAATGTGCCTTTGTACCCAAATGAAAAATAATGTATTCGAAAGCTATAAAGATCACAAAATAGCTAAACAACTAAGTCACAAAATAGCTTTAAGGACCACTGGAGGATTATGAAAATTGCTGCGAGTCTGAAAATATGTTATTATATTAAAGCTAGAAAGTTACGCTACTGCCGCAGGTATTGGGTTTTTGGAAAGTAGAACTGTCCATTCGTTTTGTCATTCCTCTACAATCGTAATTTATTCACCTGCACAGACGGGAAGCAAGTTAATTATGTTCGAAACTCGGTTTTTGGCAAATTCATACTTTGTCACCATATATATACCAGGTGTGTAAATATGAAACCGGAATTTGGGCATAGAAGGCGTTAGCTGTCACTGTGGTTACCGTAAAACTGCGTCCACTTGCTTGTTTTGACTGCTGATAACGATTTACAACTCACAACCAGACAAGTTTAGTGTTTAATAGCGTTGAACATGGCGCAATTTGTACCTACAAACTACGATGTGTGGACAGCATTGATTTTTTGTTACCATTTGAAGAAAACTGTTGCAGAATCGCATCGCATGCTTGTCGAAGCTTACGGTGATCATGCTCTTGGTACGTCACAGTGCTATGCGTGGTTTAAAAAATTTAAAAGCTGCGATTTTGACTGAGAAACAAAGAACGTGAAAGACCACCTAAAAAGTTTGCAGACAGCGAATTGCAAGCTTTGTTGGATGAGGATGACGCTCAAACGCAACAACACCTCGCGGATCAATTAAATGTGACATGAGAAGCAGTTTCCATACGTTTAAAAGTCATGGGCAAGATTCAGAAAGTGGGAATATGGGTTTCACATGCATTGACTGAACGATAGCAAGAAAACCGAAAAACCACTTGCGAAATTCTGCTCGCCAGGTACAAAAGGAAATCAATTCTTCATCGAATTGTGACTGGTGACGAAACGTGGATCTATTTCGAGAATCCTAAGCGTAAAAGGTCATGGGTAACTCCAGAAGAATCGGCGACATTAACTGGAAGACCAAATCGCTATGGACGGAAGACAATGTTTGTGTCTGGTGGGATCAGAAGAGAGTGATCTATTATGAACTGCTGAACTCTGGCGAAACCGTTAATACCCAACGTTACCGACAACAAATGATCGATTTGCATCAAGTTTTACGTGAAAAACGACCAGATTATGACCAAAGACAACATAAAGTGATTGTTCTTCACGATAGTGCACCCTCCCACACAGCAAAACCGGTCAAGAAAGCGATTGCGTTTGGCTGGGAAATCCTTCCGCATGCGGCTTACTCACCAGACTTGGCGCCTTCCGATTTTCACTTATTTGTATCCATGGGACACGCACTTGCTGACCAGCGCTTCATATCTTACGAAAATGTACGAAAAGGGCTTGATGACTGGTTTGCAGTTCAAGAGGCACAGTTTTTTTGGTCTGGCATCCACACATTGCCGGAACGATGGCAGAAATGTATCGCTAGCGATGGTCAATACTTCGAAAAAGATAATTCTTAGCATTGCCATCCAATCACTGTCTTTTCTGTACATAATTTCCGGTTTCATATT
>JAGDQP010019848.1:0-11509 GCA_022664845.1 Lepisma saccharinum | reverse complement strand
ATATATACAGAGAATGTATCACTGCTTCAAATGTATTGAATAATAAGTGTGTGATACTGACGGCATTTCGTCCTATAAAAATACAATTTCTTTTAGCCGATTTCTTTTCATGTATTACATTCGTAGGAAATTTTCTGTAAATCTAAATCACTAAAGTTTGTACGGCCATCATTTCTTTGCTTTTATTTGAAGAGAATCAACACTTAACAAAAATGACCACACGTACGGCGAGATATACGACTTCCACACTCACATAAACGCAACCCATGTACACAAGAACAAACACACACAAAAAGGCGTTCACACGTACTTACATATTATTACAATAATAATTTGTTTTTAACAAACAAAGTGATGAAAATATGGTCTTCAGTTAACAAGAAAACAGAAAACTGTTGTCCTTTCACGTATGCCCAGTTTGCTTTGTCGATTTACACTAACCTTTTATGTATTGTTCACTATCAATAGTTCTTTTCATATATAATTATTATTTGCATGGCTTTTCTTATGGAAGCCACATGAGATAACAGTCACAGTCACTAAACGAATTCTTCTATTCTTCTTGAGAACTCCTTGGACTTAAGTGTATTCATACTCTGCGCCGATTGTTACACTAATTTCGTCCGAAACAATCATTGTCTGATAATACCATCTTGTAGTGTCAAGCACAACTGAAACAAAGAAAGAAGAAAATTAGGAAATCAGAATTAAAATATTTTTTATAGTATAATATGTTATATATTAAAAACAATGTATCATGAATTTAATTTCTTAATATGCAGATTACTATTGCAGACGCGCGACTCTCGGCGAGCACTTCTCTAGGAAAAGGGAGAGGAAAATTAGCCAGGATAGTATTTTAGAAACAGTCTGTCAATCGCCAGAGAATGCTAAGGAAAATCGTTGGGAAACCTGTGTCAAGATGGCTGGTGTGAAATTCTCAGATTTTATGAAATTCTCAACTCCGAAAGCTTACATTATGTAAATTCAAATGAATCAATTGAAATTTTGAAATTTTGATATTTCTTCGAACAAACTTGTGTTTCTGTTCAATGAACATAGTATAGAAAACCTCTCAGTTAACTAGGTATGAATTAAGGCATTAGTTGATAATCCATATACAATGTATAACAATATTTATGATGTGCAGTGATTTATTTAATGTTTACTATGATATTCATCTGAATTTAACTACGAATCATTACGTGAAGTTTGACAGCAATCGATACTAAATTATTTCTCTGTTTCGGTAAACTTATCGTTTTGAGTGATGTGGTTTTAATTAAATTAGGTTGGTTCATAAATCCGTACGTCAGTGATAAGATTCTTTCGACAGCTGAGATGTGATAACTTGGGAAATGAACTATATATATGGAATTAATGGTTATTCTGCGTTGACATATGAAGTGATTCCAGTATGTGATTTAAATGAATTGATATTATTTGCATTTTTGCGTTATGACACGACGTTTAGATTGAGCTGCAACCGTAATTCGTAGTGTTCGTCGTCTTTATTTCAGGATTGCGATTGCAGACTACAGGTCTACTTGTTAAAGGTAAAGGTAAGTCATGTTCTTTTGCCACCCTGTAGACTTCGAAGTGAGTTAAGACGTAATATGAGTCTGATATGAATTGATATGCGTATTATCGTTTGAGAATATTCCCAAGTATGGATTGCGTTTTCCTTTCTTAATCTATCGCTAATCTGAACCAGCTGGTACTTCAGAGTATGAACCGACGATCAAGTTATAAAGATTGGAGGTGTCGCCTTATCGGTATTTCCTCCCTGGTTCTAAATTGTTTTTCGAAGCGATCACAAGGATCTGGAATCCTCTTTCCCAGATATTCTTAAATCTGGTAGACATTTCTGCGCCTCTCGTCTGGGGTGTAGAAAATGTTTGGAGCTAGAGTTTTGGTTAGATGCGTTGCGTGGGTACTCTAGGCTCCTGGCGACCCTATTTATACTTCTGGATTGTTTTGGTATGGCAGTTTTGACTTCACCTAGCCAGGAATTGAGTGTGTGATCTTGGTGATCGTGGGTTTGGGGCTGTTTCAATTTTTGGCGACCGAGCCAGGATTTGTGAGACTGTGTTGTGTTACATTTTGGTAACTACCAACCTAGATTTTTAGTTTTTGCTGTAGATGTAATTATGCACAGCTGAGACTGGTAATTACATTGTTAGTTACAGAGGGTAGTTTGATTTCTTCGTATTTCGATGTGCTGTTCTACGCTTTTTTTGTGAAGAAAAGAAAAATGGTATCAATTGCTTCAAACTAATTTGAGTTCTGAAAAGATGAACTGTAAAGCCTGTAATTGTTACTGAGAGGAAAAGGTCGTTTCCTTATGAATTACGTATTAAAGTGACTGGAGATTCACTAAAGCTATTCATGTTTTTGCGTACTTGTGGAGATAGTGGCTTACGTCGGTGTAGGTTAATTTTTGTTGAGTTAGGTAAAGTGGAAACTGGATGATTGTGGCATTGGTTATGAGAGTCGAACTTTCTCTATTTTGTTGGAAAGACGTTAATAGTGGTTTCTTGTTATATGATATTGTATTCAATTATAATGAGTAAATCCTTTAAGTGATGACAGTATGAGTGTTGAAGTTCAGGACTATCATCCTATATGTTGTAATCACAATGGTGTGATAATAACCTGCACTGCTTGTTTGCAGCAAAATCAATTTCGTTGTGAGCGAATAGCGGCTGACTTGAAACCGATGTTAGGGTCGCGATATGTTTGCACAGCTTGTAGGTCAAGTATTACCGGGACAGTCGAGGATGAAACTGAAGACGGGGTACGCGTTGATTCCGAATCTATCTAACGAAACCGAACCTACCGGTAGCAGTAATCAGGATACTTTATTGAATGTGCTCACTAAGATGATAAATAATCTTGAAAGTAAGATTGCTACTCAGAGTGCCGATATGAAAAGTGATATGCGTACTCTTGAAAGTAAAATTGATGTTCAAGGTTGTAAGTTGTCTGAGAAAATAGATAGCGTTGTGAATGACATGAATGCGAGGTATGACGAAGTACGTAGTGAGATCGCGAGTGTCTCATCTAAGAATGAGTCTCGCGAATCCCAGGTGGAAAGTTTGCGTAATGAATTTGAAAAATTGCGTACTAACGCAAACGAACCTGAAGACAAGAAAACTTGTCTTAAAGAACCTGTAGTAAGTAGTGAAGCTCAACCATTCTCTACTTTTTTCCCTGTGATTTTTAGTTTAGGATTACCCTCTTTGACTACTACATCCGTAGTGACTACAAGTCAAGGTAAACCAGTGTACTCGCTGACTACTACTACCACTGTAACGAATATACCTAGGATTTCATTCCGTAGCGAGGACTTGTTCGAGAATAGGAGACGTGTCGATCAAAGTCGGATGTTGGAAGAACGAACATGGCATGAGGAGGTTACCGATGATGCTTTTCCGTTTAGGTCCGAACATTTTAAGTATCGCCATCCGTCTGTTGCTTCTTCATCACAAAATCCGTGTTCTCAACAACCCGAATTAGATCGAGATCTCAGGTTGAATTTCCTAAGGTAACTCCTACGCCGATTTATGTGGGTTATCATTTTAAACCTAATGAACGTTGTGATCCCTTGAGAGTATCTCAAAAGGAGGACTCGGTGTGGCCTCAGTTAGGTAAGGTCAGGAATGGAGTTGATAGTCATTATGCGCGTCCATTACGGCTTAATGACGTCAATTTCTTTCCAACGTTTAGTGGAACTCCCGGAGAATCTGCTAGGAAATTCTTAGCTGAAATTGTTCTGTCTTCTGATAAAATGTTCGTTATTGGTCGTAAGCTGACTGGATTAGCTTTGATCTGGTATACTCACGGGAAAGATAAACTTGCTACTTACGAAGACTTCGTACGAGCTTTTCTGGATCATTTTGAAAATCCCAGACTTAAAAAAACGTTATTTGCAACAGCTCCACTCCGTTAAATATCATGCAGGTATATATGAAAATATAGCACAATTTGCTTGGCAATTGCTGGATAAATATAAATTGTACGCTTCGCCATATGTTGAAGAGGATATAATAGAAATAATAATTCAAGCTCTTCCTTAATCTATAGGTAAATTATTAAGACTGCACACTCCTGACAGCATAAATATTCTTATTGATATGTTAAAGAATTTAAACAGTTCTACTAATGCTGAGCTAAATAAAGATTTACTTACTAATTCTGAATCTATTGCAGCCGAAGCTAAAGAAAACAAAAGTAATAATGACCGTAAATTTAAACCTAAAATCAGAGCAACTAAAGTGACTAAATCTAGTAGTACTCAAACGGAACGGGTTAAATTTTATCCATTAAAAAATAATAACAAATCTTCTAATTTCCAAAATAATTCTTCTGGTAGGAGATTTAATCAAAAGTTTAATAATGGTAACAGATGTTGTAATAATTCAGGTAGAAATAATAATTTTGGAAATCATCGTAACGATAATTATGTAAAACGTCGTAGGTTTTCCGATACATATCGCAGAGGGAATAACCAACGTTCTGTAACAAATAGTAATATGCCTATGAGTGATCACAATAAACAGAATAACAGTCAGACTCCTAATAATAATAATGTGCCAAATAATAGTGGTGTATATAATTCTCCTTGTCAGAGTAGAGTCATAGAGTGTAGTTGCCATACTCTAAGTGTTCCTGGAGGTAATGCGGCCATCAGAGAAGCTAAGTGTGGTTGTTCTAATTCACAGGTAGTTGATAATATGGGAGTTAGTGCTGTTTCAAACCGGCCTTGCTGTTTTCATGGAGCTGATTTAAACGCCATGGGCGTCCTTCAGTCGGATCCCATGGGAAGGCCGCGCCCTTTGTAATGGACCCTGATCATTCATTACAGTTTATTTTGATTTATTGAAATATTGCGTTATTTGTTAATTGTTTTTAAAAGAAAAACTAAAGGTAAAATAAAATAATGGCTGAGCAAAGCACTACAATTTATTTTAAAAAATTAATTATTTTTTTTGTAAACGTTTTCGCCGACTACCAAAACACTCGGCTTCCTCAGACACTCTTAAAATTTTATTTTTTTAAGACAAAAAGTTTTAATTTTTTAAAATAAATTGTAGTGCTTTGCTCAGCCATTATTTTATTTCACCTTTGGTATATAAAAGCAAAGCTTTAGTATGGAGAATATCATAGAAAAACTAAGTTTTCGTTTTGTGTAAAAAATATTGTTTTTTTTTTTTTTTTGTTTAACTAGAGTTGGTTTCTTTGTAAAACTTTACGAGAGATCATAGTTGGTTAGTGCAACTCTGAAGGTTTCCGTTGTAGCTTATTCCTAATACGTTTCTAACAGTGGAGAACATTTAATTTATGTAATTTAGCCTTTTGAAAGAGATAGGTCATTTTTATGATTGACTGAGTATACATAACGTTATGTCAGACGTTACACGAAGTGCAAGTGCAATGGAGGCAACTGATGCAGTGGAGAATAAAAGTGAATATTCGAGTCCTACGCAGAAAGTACGTACAAACATAAATGTTGGGACATGTGTCCGAAACATTGAAAAGAAGGCAAAACATGCTCTACGTTACAGGTGACGATTGTAAGTACTCTAAATTGACATGTTTTGATAATATTTCACTGATATAAAGCAACAATGTAATATCTGAAGGCTAATCAGAAAGGTCTGATCAGCTACATCTTGTGAGACAAGGACCAAGAAAAGTTCAAATGAAGCTGCAAGCGATGATTTTTCATGTCTATAAGATGCTAGAGGTTTATACCATGTTTACGTTCTTCTTAATTTTGATAGTGATTGTTCTTTTTTGGGTATCTACACATTGTATGATAACATTTCACTTTCCATTGTTGCTGCCCAACTATAAAAGCACATACTATTGTTTAATTAATAAGCAATCATCATTCTTAATATTTCACTATCTCAATTTCCATTCAATATTCTCATAACTAAGTGTTTAGTGTATTAACTATAAAATGTGTTTCTCTAAATATTTCCAAGAAGTGACCGTGATCTTTCTTCGCGTACAGCCTTCTTTGTATAAATATTATTACTACATTTGTTTATTTGCCCAGCTGGCAAATAGCAAAAAATGTTTCTTTCAGTGACAAATTGTCCAGAAAATACAAGGAATGCTTTATCTCATTTGTAGTTGTTATAAATAAATCTACTGTTCAGGACATGAGATACCTGTATTTGTCTTATGTTGTAAACAACTTAGATGTTAACGTAGTGTGTAGGAAATGATACGGGTTATTTTAAAAGTTTTAACTAGTAAAAGTGAGAAAATAATGGAGCATTTTAATTTAGGGCGACCAAATTATTTTGTAATAAAACTACAGAACAACTAAGAGTTTAGTTATCAGTTATCACCAAGTGCAATGCTGTAACCCAAAAGTGCATTTTACCAACACTAAATTCAGCTTTTGTTTTCAGTAAGGTATCCACATTGTAGGACTTTTATTATAAATGTACCGAATCAATCATAACTTCTAATTTGTTCTGCTAGCTACACGTTTTCTCACCTAAACATTAGTAGGATTTTTTTTTCTCTAAAAACAAATGTCTTAAGAAGCTCCTTCTTCCTACAAGAAGGAAAGGTCTATAAAGCACAAGATACATGTGAACAGGAGATCTGGCTTTTCCTTCTATTTGGAACTACCACTTGAACATACCTAATCGTTTCCCACATTTCAGTCAATAACGACCGCATCTAATGACCAGCTAGTGATGTGGAAAAATGTTCAAGGTCTCAAGTTGCAATTTGAAAATGTTTCCTCTTCTCTGAAGGTAAGGTAAACATAAAGTCACTGTCACTGTTAACAGGTTCATAAATCGTCAGTTATGAACAAAGAATTGATTTAGGAAGATAATCTTAAAAACATGAACACTATATGTTCATGCCGGTTGCGGTGGTCTTAAGGTGTGAGAAGTTAAGACAGTCCCCGAGATTTAGGTCTCAGATTTTTGTTAGGACAAAATGTTTGTTAATTTTAGAAATTTAACAGCTTTAAAAATCTAGATGTTAGAAGTCAGTTACTAAACTGATCCAAAAATACCTGTATATTACCAAAAAAATTACTGCGGTTTTACTAGACTACATATTTATTATACACTAATAAAAGGCTTCCCATATCAATTCAGAATAGCTATTCTCATGCTAAAATCAATCACTTAACCACATCACAACTTGCAAAATATTTTAAACACAAAATTTCTTGATAATTTCAGACAAAAGTTTCGGCATTTTGTTATTAGGATTCAGAAAAACCGTCTGTTTCAGATTTAAGTTACTGAGTTATAATTATGAAGAAGTGGTAAATACACTAATAACTACATTAAGTTTACACTTTAAACTGCTTCAAGCACTAAATGAGTGTATCCCAACCTAGAGTAAACTTATCTCAAGCGATCAAACCATAATAATTTTACGCACGCGAGTAAAACTGACAAATAGCGGGAAAAGTTGCATATGTGAACAGTGTAAAACAAGATACAGATAGAAATTTCTGAAACAAATTCAAACATTATCAGTGAATGAAGAGTTTTCTATGTTACTTTCTCCAGAACAGCTCTTCTGGTGTATGGTAACGTGTCATTCTCAAAACTTTTGCAAACACGCAGCTAGATATAGTACGCAACGTATGAAACAGGGTAAGCAAGTGAAACAAATTCAAATAAAACAGTAAATAACGGATTGTAGTGGACCAAAAATATTCATTAACTGAACTGATCGAAATCAAAAGGATGCACATACATTGCATATTACTTACAAGTGTGCTATAGTGTACTAAAGGTTAAATTAAATCATTTTCATTCTGGATTGTACTTGGGGTGACACTCCATTGTACACCCAAAACTCAAACTGGATTAACAGTTGGGAATGGCCCTGTATATATATATATATTCTCCTCAGCATTCAGGGACAAAAGATGCGATTTTTGTTGATTTAACTGGGCTCCTGAAACTTTCCCATATTCTATTACGATTTTATGTAGTTTTCTTTTAATTCCTGCTTACTATTTTAAAAAATATGGACATCATCATAATCACTTTGGATCGTAATTGTATTTGAATATATTGTGACACCTTGGATATTTTGTTGAATAATTGTAATTAAAGGTAATCTGGAAATGCTACATAAAATTCCGGAAAGTGGATCGCAATGTAAGATGTTTGTTTCTTTTGGTAGTCTGTTACTCAGTTCACAATTGATCTTTAATCATGCTGTAAGTCCCATGTAAAATTGTTGTATCATATATATAAACTGAGTAAGGATCTTACATACATTAAGTATTTGCATCAAATAATTATGATCCACTTTGTCAAAGACTTTAGAATAGTCCAAAGACGAAAGGGCGGAATGTCGATTTGGATGCTAATAAAAGTATCGAATGGAATCCTGTATACGACCCCATAAGTTAAAAATTAATTTATTCTGGTCATGTCCGAATCGAGTCTTATCTAATATCCTATCCGAAACAGCCTGCAATCTATTAGCCAATAATCTTGACAGCCATTTACTGTCCACGTTAGTCAGAGAAATAGGTCGATAATCTTCTATTGTGAAGGGTTGCGTTTTTTCAAATAATGACTATCATGATTTGATTCATATTTATTCCTAATTTGGGATTTAATATAAATTCATTAAAGGCTTGTACGAAATATGGTATCATTTAGCAAGAACTTTTACGTCAATCCGTCCGGGCTAGCCGACGAATTTATGTTACCTTGTATCAATGCCTGCAAAGCTTCATCTTCAGTAAAACGACTTACCAGGATTTCTAACGCTTCCGGAGATAGATACGTTGTCACCTGTTGTAATATTTTTGAGGTGACTTTAAATCTGTACGGTTCTTATATAAAAAATGCTAAAATATTTTACGATCTCGTTTTAACCTGATCACCCTGTATAGTCTGATTATCGGCTAACCTAATCTTATTAATATAATTTGGTTGTCAAGTTTTCTTTCGTTTTTATATGAGTTAAATATGGAACTTTGTTAATATCAAAACTTAAATTTGCTCCGTTCAATGATGGCGTTGGTATTGTTGACGATATAATGAGAGAAGTAGTGATGAGCGCAAGAGTCTTGGTCTTGCATGCAAGACCAAGACCGAGACCAAGACCAAGGGATGCAAGACCATACTTGGAAGACAAAGACCAGTATGCAAGAGCCTTGCACACGCACTATTTGAATATTTTTAAAACGTGCAAAGCAAGGGGAAATCATTATATCCTTCACTTGAATTTCTTTGGCTTCTGTAAAAATACCGCTGGAGTGAAGATGTTCCCAGCTGTGCAAACCATGTGAGGGGATCTGAGAATCATGCCGCTGTTACTGTAGCGTACTAAACTAAACTTACACTGTTCACTACTGTACACTAAACTTACAATAGAAGGAAAAAGTTTCTGTTAAGGGTCATGTAAAGCCAAGATCTCCGACAAGAGATTGAAGCACTATCTCTGTATATGTCTAATGTATTTTTATCGTTGCAAAGTTTCTCCTACAAATTCAATCCTAGAGAGTTCAAACTTTCAGAGAAGAAAGTTCATAAGTAATTCAAGAGTTGTACGTGTGCCGATTTTTCATTTTTTTCTTGTTCATTGTTGAAAGAGCGTCACTGTTATAGGCATAACAACAATGAAACGATTTTAACAATGAACAAGATAGAAAATGAAAAATCGGCACGGATAGAACTCTTGAATTACTTATGAACTTTCTTCCCTGAAAGTCTGAACTCTCTGGATTGAATTTGTAGGAGCAACATTGAAATTTTGTGCAACGATAAAAATACATTAGAGACATACGGAGATAGTGCTGCCATCTCTTGTTAGAGATCTTGACTTTACATTTGCCCTTTGGATAAAGGGCAAAAAGAAGTCTGATGTCCTGGCTTTTCTGATGTTAGGTTTGTCGTGGTATAATCTATTGATTCAGATAAAGGTGGATTATGATCAGTTCGGAGTCTGTATTGATTTGTGTAACCAAGTCTTTGTGTTTGTTCTAAGCTACTAGTCGATTTTATAAAATGTCTGTTGATATGTGTTAGTGAAAACTGAGTTCTGATTTATGTGTTATGGTACGGAGAATTCAGTCTGAATAAAACAACAGTTTTTGCAGTACACTTGGTAATTGTTTGTCACTTGTAGATAAAGTCGGTAGGAATATTACTAGATGTGGGCTATGGTTTTGGATGCAAAGCAAAAGTTACTTTAGAGTAAGCTAGAGGTAACAGGCGTGTGAACTTGTATTGAGCACACAAATGCTTCAAATTCAGCAGGTTTACTTTGATAAATTTGTTCAACAGAAAAGTATTGGTCCACAAACTCGTAAATAATTTTACCGAGTGGAGGTAGGTAGTTGCTAGAGCGCTTGCGCAGCATTCGGAAGGCCCGTGGATGGAATCCCACTACCGGCCATCCTGGCTGAGGTTTTCTAGAGTTTTCCTCAGTCCCACCAGGCGAATGCTGGGATGGTACCTTAACTCAAAGCCCTGGCCGCTAACTTTCCCATTGTTGTCCCAAGCCTTAGGCCTTAGATGCCTGTTAGGCTTAAATAAGTTCAAATTCAAATTTGTAAGTAATTATACTTTCTATCACTCTCCTGCCAGAGCTCGCTTGAGCCATGACTAGTCTCATTATCGTCAATTGTCTGGGTTTGTGGACATGAGTGTTTCTTAGACGAAAACAACAACACTAACAAGGGAACCCTATTGCTGTTCAGCAAATTTTGACTTCGGACATGTTGTTTGGCTTCATTTGAAGCATATAGATAGCGAAAATAACACGCATAGACTCGTACTCTGTCATATATTTGTGTTCCGAATAAGTCGAGTCGTGTAATTTGAGCGACTTTTAAGCAGTAAAATGAACCTTGAAGATGAAACTTTATATTAACTAAATGAGTTATCAGATGCATTTTCGTAGGTACTTTTACGTGTAGAACACAAATTTCACCATGAAAATGTTCGCAAATTGAATGTTTTTTATACAAACTCCAGTTTATGATCGAAAATGAACAAAATTGCATAGAAAGTAATGCCGTAAAGGAACAACATTACAACTGTGGGAAAGGGAAGGCGGAGCAGGGGATTATAAATACATAAAAGATAATGGTTTCTAATACCTTTTGGGGTCCTAGGGCGCTTGCAATCGCTAAACCACTGATCGACTACACGGTTTTTAAGAAAGAAGCGAAACGCTGGAGCGAGCATAGAAAAAAAGCGAGTGCACCTCATGGAGATGCGTAGCAAAATCGTTCCGATGACCAGCAGTTTCGCAATTTGGTGACCTCGGCAAGGTCTGCGGGCTCCGTTACGTTCTTAAAGTTAGTTCTTTAAGAAAGGAATATTATAAGTATAAAGTCTGTAATAAATATGTTGTAATTATACGTAAAATTAGAATTCGTTTGTTGAACTTTAAAAACCAAAATAATAATAACGGACTTAATATTTGATTACATTTATCTGTAAATAAAAGAAGAAAACGTGAAATGATGGAGAACAAATTGATT